>JACEFZ010027188.1:700000-923617 GCA_014155875.1 Cepaea nemoralis
ATGAACACACTATAACTGCAACAACACACCAATGAACACCTACAAATGCAACAACACACCAATGAACACACTATAACTGCAACAGCATACGAATGAACATACTATAACAGCAACAGCACACGAATGAACACACTATAACAGCAACAGCACACGAATGAACACACTATTACTGCAACAGCACGCCTAGGCGCCATTAATTGCAAATCAAACAACTCAGCAGCTGCACTCTACCCACCGAGCTGTGCTGGTGCCGAACGTGTTGTGGATACACGTGTGAGCCGAAATCTGTCATCAGCTGACTCGGTAAACAAAGATGGGAAAACAGCGGGAATTACCTGCACAGCAATGTTTATTGCTACAGCGATTCTCACACGATCTGTTCTTGGTACACCACGCTGACATGGCAAGTCTGCGGGGCGACTCTACGTTAAATAAGGTATGCCATATCCCCACGCCCCCCCCCCCCCCAGCACACACACACACACACACACACAACTGCTGGCTGTGTATCTCTAGAGCAGTGGTTCTCAACCGGTGGGGGAATTTAGGGTTCCCCCCCCCCCCAAAACAAAAGGGGGGGGGGGGGGGGGAATTAAGATTATTTCAAGCTCGCGTTAATACAAGAATCTATTACTTGATATTGTTTCTCTCTCCATACTTTATGGTTCTGTACTTCTCGCCCTTCTGAAATTCGTTTTATAACGTAAGTAGACATGCAAATCACGTTTGATGTAGACTTTGAATAACGAAGACACAAACAATAGATTGCACGATTTATTGCCTGCCATATTTCGCTGCATCTCGTCAGGTACATACTGCAGAAATCACACAACGTAAAGTGAAATAACTAGATAAATCCTTCAATCTGAAATATACACATATTCGCACAGTAATGTCGATTGTCTACCACTGGTAATTTTAAACTGACTAACATGTCTTTCTGCTTGCACAAGGCCGGCTTACGCAGGTTGATCACTATGGCTTCAGCAAACCTTAACAACCGACTACTCTGTGTGTTGAACAACACACGGAAGGCACTGTCTCTTTCAACCACATGACCACTCTCGAGCACGTGTCTCGCGACCGATGAAGCAGGACTGTTCCGGTGTGTCGGCCTGCCTAGGCTACCATCTTCTGTGTGTAGTATCTTGTCCACCCAGTTCGGAATGTGTTCCAACACTCTGTTATGTAACTGTCGCTCTGTTCTACCTATGTAGATGGCCTCGCACCTACATGTAAATTGGTAAATACAATTCGATTTGGTGTACACAGCTACAGGTTCTTTAACTGCTGGGATGGGGATCGGTGTGGTTTTGTAGCCTGATAACCGGAGTTGCAGCACAGAATGTTCGCCCGACTGCTGCTGATGAGCTCGGTCCTGCAAACGTTGCATTACGTCATCTCCTCGGAAGGTTAACTGGATGAAAACCTTGAGTTTCGGGACTGTAGTTTCTTCTGGTTTAGGTTTGGTCTGTTGGCAGTGACGCTTTATAAATCCTGTGGAGTAACCATTCAGGTTTAAGGCATTCTTCAGAGCTTCAAATTCTTATGTCAGTGTGTCAGTGTGCACAGAACATGGTAGCCTAGGCAGGAGGACACACCGGAACAATCCTGCTTCATCGGTCGCGAGACACGTGCTCGATGGTGGTCATGTGGTTGAAAGAGATAGTGCCTTCCGTGTGTTGTTCAACACACAGAGTAGTCGGTTGTTAAGGTTTGCTGACGCCATAGTAATCAACCTGGTAGGCAATCGACATTACTGTGCGAATATGTGTATATTTCAGATTGAAGGATTTATCTAATTATTTCACTTTACGTTGTGTGATTTCTGCAGTGTGTACCTGGCGAGATGTAGCGAAATATGTCATGCAATAAATCGTGCAATCTATTGTTTGTGTCTTCGTTATTCAAATTCACTACGGGAAAACATTGTTTTGAATTTTATGTAGATGTCTAGACTTGTTCTAGTATGTGTTATTAAATGTGGCTTCCATTTTTACGTATACTGTTTAGGGGGGAGGGAGGTTATAAGGAGGAAATACGAAAAGGGGTGGGGGTGGGTGGGAATGACATTCTGAACATATGGTGAAGGGGTGCTTGGGCGAAAAAAAAAAAGGTTGAGAACCAATGCTCTATAGAGTGTATCTAAGTGAGAGTGAGTATGTATAAGTGAAGTTTTGTTAATGAGTTTGTTATTATGAGTGAGTATATATGTGTATGTGTATTTGTGCGTTATTGAGTGGGTGCATAACTGAGAGAGTTTGTGTAGTAAATGATGTAAGTATGTATGCTGGTATGCTTGCTTGCTTGCTTGTGTTGGCTGGCTGTGAACTCCAGCGTGAAGTCCTGTATGTCGGATGAATACACACTGTTGTCCACCATCAGTGTGATGTCATACCGGACCTGAGGTTTGCGTGAGTATCCGTTGTCCCGTATCTGGCTTATTGGTGTGTATGCATGTGCTTATGTTTGATGCATATGTGTGTGCTTTTGGGTGTGTGTTTGTGTGTGTGTGAGTGTGTGTGTGTGTGTGTGTGTATGTGTGTGTGCGTATCTGCCTGTCTATCTCATAACATGATAAAATGCAATGTTTATGCTCACAACAGAAAACGTGTGTTGAAGTGTTACATAGAACCTGTACTTTTATCTGGATATGAAGCGTGGGTAATGGGCAGACAAACTGAAAAAAACAACAACATATGATGGCTGTGGAAATGTGGTTTCTGAGGAAAATGCAAAGAATACCATGGACAGACAGAAAAACCAACGACTAAGTACTACAAGAAACAAATAAAAACCGTAAATTGATTAAAGAAATTAGACGTAGACAGTCACAATTTTTGAGACATGTCATGAGAATAAATAAACTGGAGAACTTGGTGTCAACTGGCAAGATTTAGGTGACAAGAATCAGGGGAAGGCAGAGAAGTAAATACCTGGATGGCTTGGCCACGTGATGTGGTCGAGATAAGAACACAGAGCTGATCCACAACTCTGATGATCGTGTGAGATGGTGAAACATGACCGACCACGCTTATCGGCATGGTATATGGTGATGATGATGATGATGTTCACAACTATTCATCTGACAATGTTTTTTTCCTATGTGAATGTAACATGTACAATAGATACTTGATGTAGGAAAGATGAGTGGTTGGAAGGGAATGTAAGACGGACCTACGTGCCAAATTTATAACCCTTTGAAAATAAAGTTCGTTCGTTCGTTCGTTCGTTCGTTCGTTCGTTCGTTCGTTCGTTCGTTCTCAATGTTACACACGGTTTGAACATTTCATGTTACGCTCATTCCCGAGCTTGTTGTTGTTGTAGTTGTTGTTGTTGTTGTTGTTGTTGTTGTTCTTCTTCTTCTTCTTCTTCTTCTTCTTCTTCTTCTTCTTCTTCTTCTTCTTCTTCAACATCATAAGCCGCGAGACAGGCGGCTTAACTACACAGCCACGGAGACCCCTTGAAGGATTATGCGTGCCTTAACACTCAGGAAATTGACATGATCACACATGTATTGTACCAGTAAGGAAACTGACATGATCACACATTTATTGTACCTCCAGGGAAACTGAAACGATCACACATGTATTGTACCGCTAATGAACTTGACATGATCACACATTTATTGTACTTTTAAGGAAACTGACACGATCACACATTTATTGTACCACTTGCTTGAGAAGAACTAGGACCATCATCTCATAAGCTGTACATTTCACTGCGAAAGCAAGACTCTAGGGCGTTGCTTGTTGTGTGATCAGAGTTGCTGTTTTTTGATGCATTTAAATCTCATTAGCTGACATTTTTATGCGTTCTAATTTCGTTTTGAAAATGTCGGGATGGAGTTCGTCGTACCGGTTGTCCTAGCACGATGAGTGGGAGAAATGCCGGATGAGGATAGGGGTTAGTGTGGCACGTTGAGTGGGAGAAAGACCAAATGAGGGGAGGGGTTATTCTGGCACGTTGAGTGGGAGAAAGACCGGATGAGAGGAGGGGGTGTATGTGATACGATTGATTGATTGATTGATTGATTGGTTGGTTGATTTAGGAACCGACATCACAGCATTCGGGGCATTCCCATAAGCGCTCCGTACCCATCCTCAGAAGCCAGTGAAGAGTTCCAACCCCAATAGTACCAGAAGCAATCTGATTATATGTGCGTCTCGCCTTTCCTCTTAGCGTCGAGCATCGGCCAGATCCCCTCGTCACCCCTCAATGTCGCATTCTTGCCAGACCATGGTGATCCATTTGCTCCTCCGAGGTGTACACGTGCTCCCAGAAGGCCGCAACCACGTCTGTGATACGTTTAATGGGGGAAAGACCGGATGAGGGGCAGGGGTTTGTGTAGCACGTTGAGTGGGAGAATGACAGGATGAGAGGCAGGGGTTGTCCTAGCACACTGAGTTGGAGAAAGACCGGACGCGGAGCATGGGTTGTCCTGGCATGTTGAGTGGGAGAAAGACCGGATGATGAGCGGGGCTTGTTCTGGCACGTTGAGTGGGAGAAAGACCGGATGAGGAGCATGAGATGTCCTGGCACGTTGAGTGGGAGAAAAACCGGATGAAAAGCGGGGGTTGTCCTGACACGTTGAGTGGGAGAAAGACCGGATGAGAGGCTGGGGTTAGTGTGGCACGTTGAGTGGGAGAAAGACCGGATGAGAGGCGGGGTTGGTGTGGAACGTTGAATGGGAGAAAGACCGGATGAAGGACGGGGGATGTCCTGGCACGTTAAATGAGAGAAAGACCGGATGAGGGCAGGGGTTGGTGTGGCACGTTGAGTGGGAGAAAGACCCGGTGAGAGGCGGGGGTTGGTGAGGTACTTCTTCTTCTTCGTTCATCCGGAGTTTTTTTCGGATGTGATTGCGTTGTGCCTGTTTACAGCAGAGCTGCGTTCTTGCGCCGTTAGGCCGACACATCCGACTTCTGCGGGCATTTGTTGACCGGGTTAACCTTCCCGGGGGTGAGGTACGTTGAATGGGAAAAAGACCGGATGATGGACGGCGGTTGTCCTGCCACGTTGAGAAAGACCGGATAGAGGGCACCTCCTGCTTTTCACCCCAACCCTAGAAGGCTGGGATCCTCTCTCACTACCCAAGAGGTCACGGGGACGCGTGATATTATTAGATACCAATGGTTCTTGAGAAAATCCCCAACCCAATGCATGAACCAAACCAGTTACCTTCTGTAACGACCACAGTAACCTTTAAGCCGCGACTTCCCCGGTCTGTTCGTTTAAATCCACTTTACAGGTCAGTGTTGGCTAATGCGTATTTCCTGTCTAGACTTGAAGATTCTTTGAGGTTCGAAGTTGGCTGTTATGTTCTGTTGTTTGTGAGTACGGCACATTTATGTTTTCCTTCGCCTCGCCGCTGTACAAGAACCTAGAACTTCCATCTTGCATGGGGAAGTATTTGGTTGCGCTGGGTTGGTGGGTGTTTGTTGGTTTTCTTTTTTTTCCAGACCAGTCTGCTCTGGGATCAAACCCAGCCTCGCAACATAGGCACCTGGTTATATTTAGTTATAAATAGTTGCATGTCCATTACAGGACGTCGCAAAGGACCTCGTCATTTTTGACTGGGATTTACTAGGCGAAACAAGGAAAACATGGTTTATAAGGCAAAAAGCTCGGCTTCATTGCACCGGGTTACATCCAGTATGGTTTGGTCTCTTTCCCCAGGAAGACCTGCCGAAAGCATCACACAAAGCACGAACTCCGTAGTCATGTCGGAGTCTGGACACGAACCCACGTTCCTGGGAGCACAAGGCGGCTTGACTACTTCGTCACTGAGACCATTGCGGTATTACATTGTCTATTCTTGTGTGTGAAACAGCAGGCCTCCACTTCTACCCTAGGATGTCGCTGACAGTCACTCTCTGGGACATGATTTGTACACAGAGCACACAACTTGATGCCATCCGCCGTGTTACATCCGGCAACGTTAATTAAACATTGGCACATGTGTTTACAATATTAATACCCTGAGTAATTCCCGATGTCCGGGTTTGTGGTAGTTTTTCTGAAATATCTTATGTACCGGGCAGGATGTGTACACATCATTGTTAGATCCGTCACTAGAAGAGTCCCCGTGTATTGGTGTCCATTAGGCTGCTTTCTTATTGGGATTGTCTGGCTGGTCGATGGTCGTAGTGCACGCAATTCTGTCAATTTGGTGATTGTTTCCTTCGGATTAACGGATTCGTTTTTGTAGTGAGTCAACAATTTTTCACAGTATAATGTTGGATAGTGTGTTTTCTACATGGTGTTATCTTATATTTCTATCTCTTTATGCTGTCTATGCTTTCTCGTACAACTATCTCTTTATGCTGTCTATGCTTTCTCGTACAACTATCTCTTTATGCTGTCTATGCTTTCTCGTACAACTATCTCTTTATGCTGTCTATGCTTTCTCTTACAACTATCTCTTTATGCTGTCTATGCTTTCTCTTACAACTATCTCTTTATGCTGTCTATGCTTTCTCGTACAACTATCTCTTTATGCTGTCTATGCTTTCTCGTACAACTATCTCTTTATGCTGTCTATGCTTTCTCGTACAACTATCTCTTTATGCTGTCCATGCTTTCTCGTACATCTATCTCTTTTTACTGTCTATGCTTTCTCGTACAACTATCTCTTTATGCTGTCTATGCTTTCTCGTACAACTATCTCTTTATGCTGTCTATGCTTTCTCTTACAACTATCTCTTTATGCTGTCTATGCTTTCTCTTACAACTATCTCTTTATGCTGTCTATGCTTTCTCTTACAACTATCTCTTTATGCTGTCTATGCTTTCTCGTACAACTATCTCTTTATGCTGTCTATGCTTTCTCGTACAACTATCTCTTTATGCTGTCTATGCTTTCTCGTACAACTATCTCTTTATGCTGTCTATGCTTTCTCTTACAACTATCTCTTTATGCTGTCTATGCTTTCTCGTACAACTATCTCGTTATGCTGAATATGCTTTCTCGTACAACTATCTCTTTATGCTGTCTATGCTTTCTCGTACAACTATCTCTTTATGCTGTCTATGCTTTCTCGTACAGGTATCTCTTTATGCTGTCTATGCTTTCTCTTACAACTATCTCTTTATGCTGTCCATGCTTTCTTTAACAACTATCTCTTTATGCTGTCCATGCTTTCTCTTACAACTATCTCTTTATGCTGTCCATGCTTTCTCTTACAACTATCTCTTTATGCTGTCCATGCTTTCTCTTACAACTATCTCTTTATGCTGTCCATGCTTCTCTTACAACAATCTCTTTATGCTGTCCATGCTTTCTCTTACAACTATCTCTTTATGCTGTCCATGCTTTCTCTTACAACTATCTCTTTATGCTGTCCATGCTTTCTCTTACAACAATCTCTTTATGCTGTCTATGCTTTCTCTTACAACTATCTCTTTATGCTGTCTATGCTTTCTCGTACAACTATCTCTTTATGCTGTCTATGCTTTCTCGTACAACTATCTCGTTATGCTGAATATGCTTTCTCGTACAAATGTCTCTTTGTGCTGCATATGATATCACTTACAAGTATCTGGTTATGCCGTCTAGTGCGTTATCTTGCAGCTATTTCTTTATGCTGTCTACTGTGGCCTCTGAATCTAGTTTCTAATATGTTCCGATGTGTCATATTATACATAAGCTTCTTGCATCTATTGAGTGTTTCCTTTTATGTCTAATTCTTTCTGTGGCCCATTGCAGGGGTGAGGAAACTTATATCTGCCAAGGGCCATTTGAATATTTATAACATCATTCGCGGCCATACACAATTATCATCTTTAAAATACGCCTGCAATATTTGGTCAAACATTTAATCAATTCACCCCCCCCCCCCCCCCCCCCCCCCAGTGTGATGGTTGGGCTTGCTTCTCTTTGGGGAAGTATGTGATGTCAGCTGCGGTTGATGATGTAGCTACTAGGTTTATTAATGAATGTTTATAAAGCACATAGATTTATTGATGATTCTTTATAAAGAACCCAGATTTATTGATGATTGTTATAAAGCACGCAGATGTATTGAATTCCAGTCCCGTCTGCGACTGCCTTGTCAGGGCCTGATCAGATGATTTTGCGGGCATTATACGGCCCGCGGGCCGGACGTTCCTACTTGTTGTCTAGCGTGTTATCTTTTAGCTGCTTCTGAATGTTTATTTTCTGTTTTTGTTGGTTGACTACTGGCGGGTAGAATAGGGGACCCAGGTAGATTATAAACAAAAGCCACATCTCGAGGGGTGATTCGAACACACAGCCAGCAGGCAAGAGTGCCAGCAGAGTTGATCCAGAACATTAAGGACCGGGACCTGTGGACAGACATAATCAGTACCAGCTGATATCGCACGCCTCGCCAAAGACTGCAGGCGAACGCCTGCTGGCAAGGCTCGTGATGATGATGATGATGATGTCTTATTACTGAACCTGGTCGCGTTCTATGAACGTTGAACTGTATGATGCACAATCTCCAAAACCCACCCCGCCCGAGGGAGTAAATGTACTTGGACGCCCGGCCAAACCGACACCTGTAAAATGAGGTCTCCGGTAGCCAGGTGTATCGTTCACGTGAGCCCACCACTAGGCGATGTGGGGACAGCATTAAGTGCCGTGATGACGCAGTAGCTGTACACTTGTCTGCAGCCCCGTCGCTCGCCTGGTCGAATCCACTAGAAACATGGCTGTATGCGATAACTGACCTGGTTTCTCCAGTCTACCCAGCCTGACATGTGCACAAGGGCACCTTCTGGGAAGTAAAGGCCACCGATGTTATATAACACTAATCAGGCGTCGAGTAGCAGTTGGTCTAAAACTAGGTCCTTGTACCATGTACCCGTGACTCCTCGTAGCGAGGACATGAGTCCTTGACTTCTGTCCGTATTTTTTAAAACTAGTATTTACATTTGAATAGGATCAAATGGACTAGTTTTCTCGGAAGTGAATTCAGAGCACAGTTCCTTTCCTTACCATTCTTCCTCTTGTTCTTTCCTCTTTCCAGGAGAATGCGTTACATCTGTTCATGCACCTCAGAGGTCAGTGTGTCCAACTTCGGTTTGCATGTGTGTCAGATTTACATCCTCGAGACAGATCCCACCCCAGATCATGGGCTCTATCTGCCCGTGGTAGATTTCCTTTCTTAACAATTTTGCCAGGGCATCTGTCATATGGCCTGCCCTTTGCATTTACTAGTCACAATGGGATGTTTAACATGCACAACTTGTGCATGGCCCGCCTGTTCTTCCACCCTTATCCGAGACGGCTAGGTACCCGAGGTCACTACCCAGGAGACCAGGTGGCGCGTGATATCATTAGGTACAGATGGGGGGGGGGGGGTGTCCAGCCCTATACTAGCAGCGAACCCTGTACCGTAGAGTCTAAGGCAGACACGGTGACCTCTCAGCCACGGCTACCCCGAGAAATACATTCAACAACATAAGCTATCTTTATTCACATCTACACAGAATCAATAATGTAGATATTTAACATACACTCGACATTTCTGATATTATCATACACGCGCATCTCATCACACCCGTGTCCTCTATAACACAGAAACACAAGAGCTGTATCGATGCGGGTGTGTTGTTTGTGTCCTGACGAAGGCTTTGGCCGCAACGTCCGTTACTAATGATGGTGATATATTAAAGCTTACAGTCTACTTCTCATTTGTTAGTGAATCATTCATTGTATAACATCATCCTGTGCCTTGCCGGCCGGCGTTGACAATCATGCCCCTCCACAAATTGCGATCTCCGACGGTACGGATCGATTCTTGTATTTACTACCTTCCGTGCCATGACACAAGACTGTCAAGAATCATCTCACGCTGTCTTCCTCTGTCTCTCTTTCCGCAAATCTTTCCGGTTGTCACGACATATTACAGTTTTTGTCTTCTCATAACGTGGTCATAAAACGATGACTGTCTCCTACTGATGATTGTGATAAGTTGTCTTTGCGACTCAGCTTCCCTTAAAACATTCCTGATTGCTCATTTTGGCTGTCCGATTAATTTTCAGCATTCTTCTATAAAACTACATCTCCAAGGTTTCCGGTGATTTTTCCGTCTGTTTACTAATTTGTCCATGATTATTATATATAGCAATGTAGAAAGAAAAAAAAAACATCCTGGAGGTAAGGTTGAAGGCAAGCGGGCAATAGGTCGACAACGATACAAGTGGGAGGATAACATGAAGAGATGGATGAACATCGGTCTGACAAAATGTACAGTCTGGGCGAGAGACAGCCAGTGTTGGGGATCCATTGCAGCCAACATTCATTGTGGACACGGCAACCCATTAATTTATTGGTATAGCGAGGAAGCGCAGGCAATGAACAAACGGAACATCTGAGATCCAGTCATGAGAATATACAACATAACGGGTCATATTACCACCTGATTAAATGTTGGTTTTTCTTTACTTCAGATGCACACGTGAAATCAAGTGAGCAGCCGTAACTGAGACACAGATCTGCCCAAGGAGGTCGGCACTCATCAATACCCGGGCAAAGCCTGCCGCCATCTGCGTGCCTGCTTCCGGCTACCGCCAGGCGAAGTGAGCACACTTTCACTAGAGTGATTCCCCTTTGTGAGGAGCGGGAAGTCTGGTAGGCTGGCCACTCTGGATCTAGCACTGGTTTGTGACCCCAAGTTGGCCGAGTCCGGCAGACACGTGGTTATGTCTGATGATTTCCTGTCTCCCGTGGACAGCCCTCCGTGTCATGAGGTAGGTTTGTGTCTGTCTGTTTGTTTGCATGTTTGTGTACGTGTGCAGTTTGTGTCAGTCATCCAGAATTGTAGTCCATGTCAAGCCAACATCATATTGATCTGTCTGTCTGATCTGTTTATGTGATCTTTTTTTTTATCTGATCTGTCTATCTGATCTGTTTATGTGATCTGTTTATCTGACCTGTTTATCTTTTCTGTTTATGTGATCTGTTTATCTGACTTGTTTATCTGATCTGTTTATGTGATCTATCTGATCTGTCTATGTGATCTGTTTATCTGATCTGTTTATGTGATCTGTCTATCTGATCTATCTGTCTGATATATATGTCTGACTGATCTGTCTGTCTGATAAATCTCATCTGTCTACCTGATCTGCTGTCTGATATGCCTGTCTGATATGTATGTCTATCTGACCTGTCTATCCGATGTCGCGGTCTCCGTGACCGAGTGGTTATTCCATCTGCCTCGTTCTTAGAAGGTCCTGGGTTAGTGTGCGTGCGCGCGCGCGCGCGCGCGCGCACGCGCGTGTGTGTGTGTGTGTGTGTGTGTGTGTGTGTGTGTGTGTGTGTGTGTGGATCGGAGTCAGAGAATAATGGTGCTTCGAGACCCGGCCAAATCGACACTTCTAAAATATCGTCTCCATAAGCCAGGTCTATCTTCATTGTAGTCTCTGTACATGTCTGTAGTTAGGGACAGAAGCAGATAGAATGTATATATATATATATATATATATATATATATATATATATATATATATATATATATATATATATATATATATATATATATATATATATATACAAGGATAAGTTAATAAGTAAGTCACAAATGGCTGTAGAAAAATAACTATACATAATAACAACTTGAAACCAGTTTAATTTTTATACATACGTTGTCCCTTTATTTCTCAACATAATTTCCACCAACATTGCTGCACTTATCCCATCGTTTTATCCGTCCTCCCAAACCGGCTGCATAGAACTGAGTGCTTTGTTTTCATTTACCGGCCTCCCACAGAACTGTGTGACTTACTTATTGACTCGCCCTCGTAACTTTTTCTACCCAGCTATGCACCGCTTTAGGGGATAAACATTTGTCAGCATAAACACTGACAACCCACCTTGACGGGAGACATTTCGCGAATGATGCTGAAGTTGAATTTGAAGTGAAAACGTGGTGTAGAAAACAGAGCACGCAGTTGTATGCAGCCGGTTTGGGAAGACTAATAAAATGATGGGATACGTGCATCAATGTTGGGGGAAATTATGTTGAGAAATAAAGGGACAATGTATGCATAGAAATAAACTCGTTTCAAGTAGTTATCATATTTAGTTATTTTTCTACAGCTATAATCAGGGATGCTGTCTGTATATATCATTGTAATCTGTGGCAGAAGACGAGGTGCTCATTTCATCCTGTTCCTCTTGTACCTTGCGGTGTCGAAGTGAAGTATAAACTGCGGGAGAGTGCCAGCTTATGGGCTTCATGTGTCGAGATTCCCGTGAACTATTATTCCCTCTGTCCATCGTTTACATGGTCGGCTGTTTCTTTTACTTCCATCTGATCTGTACATCATTGCTTGTTGTGGTACACTGTTAGTTGGTAGTTTAGCTATAAGGCCAGAGAATGTAACTTATTGTTTTCTAATGAAATCCGGCGCTGCTATAAGCTATAACCCCCGATTTAGTCCCAATTTCTTCATTTCCAATTTTCTCTCTTCTTGATACATTGAGTATTCTTCTCAAGTATCTCACTTCTGTTGCTGTAATTTTATTGTTCTCTTTTTCTGTCTTCGTCCAAGTTTGGTAGTGGTAGCATAGAGTTGGTAGGAAGAATGTGTTGTAGAGTGCTTTATTAGTGACTTCGGGGTAGTCAGCATATATCTCTACGGTCAATTCTAGAATGAGCTACAGTCATCTGCTTTGGCTCACTGCCTGTTTGACCTTTATTGCCTGAATTCAGCTCACCCCCTGTACCGATGCCTTTGTCTACATTCTATTCTTAGCTGTGGGTGGCTCTGGTGAACCCTCGCCTCATGTTAACCCGCCCTAACTCTTCTTATGGACCTTAATTATATATATTTATACTGGATAGCACAGCGATCTGTCTGTCTGTCTGTCTGTCTGTCCGTCGGTCATGTGTCAGTGTGTGTGTGTGTATATATATATATATATTCACGCGCGTTTGTATGTGCGCGCGCGTTTGTATATGAGAAGTTCCAGTGTGTGGTTCCTTCTGTGACAACTGTTCCCAGGTGTTGTTGCTGGTTGTCTGTTCTCTTTTCTCCACTGTTTACGTCCGTATCCTGTTCTATTCCTGGCCCGATATATTTGTGTCTCTGTGGGTGTTCAACTGTTTTCTTTCAATCTGCCTCAGACATTCAGAGACATCCGCGTGATCAGACGTGGGCACACATCCGTGTGGTAATAGAGCGCTAGTTGTGCGTGAACTCTTTCTTAGCAGGAGAGAGAGAGAGAGAGAGAGAGAGAGAGAGAGAGAGAGAGAGAGAGAGAGGGAGAGAGGGAGAGAGAGAGAGACAGACAGACAGAGACAGAAACAGAGAGAGGCACAAAGACAACTAGAGGAGAAAGAAAGGGGGAGAGAGGGGAGAGAAGAAAGAGAGAGGGGCAGGAGAGAGGGTAGAGGGAGTGCGACAGACGGAGACAGAAAAAGCGGAAAGGGGGAGAGGAGGGGTTAGAGGGATCAGATAATGGTACACATCTGTGTGGTAATAGACAACTAGTTGACTGTGCGTCGATTGTTAGCAGGAGAGAGCGAGAGAGACAGAGAGGCAAATAGAGAGGAGAGAGAGAGAGGGAGAGAGAGATCGAGGAGTGGGAGGGAGGGGCAGGGAGGGGAGAGAATAGAGAGAAAAGGAAGAGAAAGACAAAGACAGAAAAGCAGCTAGAGGGAAGCCGATTGAGAGTGAGGAGAGGGGCTGGCTAGACGCTCGCCTGCCGGCCTGAAGGTTATAGGCTCGGTACACATCGGGGCGATTTTCAAACTGGACACAGCCTCCCAAGCCGAACCAGCCTAATATGGTACCAGGAAATTTCTATGACAGTAAAGGCGGCCGGCCTGACACTGAACACGCCCCTACCAAGTACAGACCGGTCCATACAAATATTCGCCTGATACTGACCACGCCCCCTACCAAGTACCGACCGGTCCATACAAATATTCGCCGGATACTGACCACGCCCCCTATCAAGTACCGACTGGTCCATACAAATATTCGCCTGATACTGAACACGCCCCCTATCAAGTATCGAATGGTCCATACAAATATTCGCCTGATACTGAACACGCCCCCTATCAAGTATCGAATGGTTCATACAAATATTCGCCTGACACTGAACACGCCCCCTACCAAGTACCGAATGGTTCATACAAATATTCGCCTGACACTGACCACGCCCCTACCAAGTACTGACTGGTCCATACAAATATTCGCCTGACACTGAACACGCCCCCTACCAAGTACCGACTGGTCCATACAAATATTCTCCTAGCAGTGACTTCATTGCACCGGGTTTTACCCCATATGGCTCGGTCTCTTTCCGCAGCGCGGAAAGCGTCTCACAAAGCACGAACTCCGTAGCCCTTGCGATGATCCACAGAAGTCTCCGAAAAATTTCACTCGTGAACCGAAGGACGCGGCCCGGAATCGAACCCACAACCTTCGGAGTCCGAGTCAAACGGCTTGACCACTTCACAGCGGAGACTCCCACGATAGTGAGCTGGACAGTCCGAGACATCACAGACTCTGCCGTGACCAGGATTCGAACCTGGGTTTTCGCGGCCACAACGCGAAGTACTAACCACTATACGATCACGGCCAGGACGCTCACTAGCCTAAGGTCGGCCTCTTGACCTATGTCGGCCTATATAGTACATTGCGGTTCATGACAGAGAGGTCTTGAGCCTGGGGAATTAAGGCTTGGCTAGTGCTGTCGCAGCGAACTGCGCAGGTTAAGGTGTCTTTTTGCCAACGACAGAAAAATACCCACACCTTACTGAGGATTAGAACTCAGGTCTCCCGAAGGAGAATCTGGCATTCTAGCCACTCGGTCGCCGCTCCTCTAAGGCTGCACGGTTCCTGTAGATTTAAACAGCCTCAAAGATGTTCACCTTAATGTTCACAGTTGACCTCGTTCAACTGTAAGCACAGTGTGATATGTGATCACCTCTTTTCCACCAATCACAACCATCGTGTCATGTGACCTATATTTTTATTTACACTTGATCAGAGAATTCTAAAAAATCTGGCTTCCCAAGTGGACACTACCACTGTGTATGTTGTCTCTTTGAAAGTCCATCACTCATGGTGGTTATTTCCCTTGTTGGACATCAGCTGCTGCAATCTTCAAGGGCTGAAGTGAATATAGCCTTTATGTATTTGTTTGTTGCATAATCTTTACAGGATGTCGCAGTCAACCCCAGCAATTTTTTTGACTGTTTGTGATTTCTTCGCAAGTTTACGTTGCGTAGTTTACTATTGCTTTCTGAACGTCCGGTCCTCATACCATTGTATAAAAACCAACACAAGGTGGTCTGCTTCCAAATCGCTCGCAGCTGTGTTTTGAACGCGGTGTGCGGGATTAAGAATTGCATAATAAGTATTGTACCAGTGTACATTTGTTGGCTGTGCTCTGACGAAGGTTTTAGCCGAAACGTCCATTTTATCACGTGTGAGCGTGGTCTAATAAAGCTTACCGATGCCATTTCAGAAATGGAACCAGAAGAAGAGGCCGGCCGGTAAACGATGGACAGGGGGAATAACCGAATCCATGAAAATCTTGATTCATGGAGCCCATAAACGGGCACTCTCCGGCTGTTTATGCTTCACCTCGACACCGGAAGGTACAGGAGAAACAAGCTGAGATGAGATGTTGATTCGCCCGTTGCTTACTTACAATGCAGCTGTGGTGTGTATCTCCTGGTATGGTTCCCTTTCTTGTCCTGTCCGTCAAGATAGTGCCGGTAGCTGCTCTACCTTTGGCATGCCCCTTGCGGGGTTATTGGAACGGACAAGGCCCTCAACCATGTCAACGTGGAGACACATCATCGAGGGATTCGGAAACTGAAAGAACATCGAAATACTTGCATCAGTTGTGTTTATTTTCTGAGAAACTCGCAGCTCCACCATCGAAGCTGGCGTTCTAAATATAAAACATAAGTGTGCGGTTATTTATAGTTTGGCGCTGCTTGCGATGTTATGACATCAAGGCCAACTTGTGGAGCTGCCAGCTGGGATTTTGCCGTTTGATAATCAGTGGTAAACAGGCAACAGATAGTGTTCGCGTGCTTACAGTGTCTTACTGTCTGTCTGTCTGTCTGGATGTGTGGCTGGCTGTCTGTCTGTATGTCTGTCTGTCTGTCTGTATGTGTGGCTGTCTGCCTGGCTGTGTGGCTGGATGTGTGGCTGTCTGTGTGCTGCTAATCCCTGTCGGTGTCGTTGTGGTTTTGGCTCTAAGTAAAGTGTTTGATTGAAGGGCTGTGTTGTGTGGCTGCTTTTGTGTGTAACTGCCGGGAAATATGAGCTGGGGAATTGGCAAAAGTGTTTCAGGAGGTGTGGGTGCTTGTGAGAATGTATGGATGCGTGTTTGTGTGTGTGTGTGTGTGTTTGTGTATGTGTGCGTGAGTGAGTGAGTGAGTGAGAGTGGGTGAGCGAGTCAGTGAGCGAGTGAGTGAGTGAGTGAGTGAGTGAGTGACAGTGTGTGGGATTGTATGGCCAATGTATATTGACGTTTGATCATGTGATTAGTGAATATCATCATTGCACCCCGGACACTTCCATAGCTGCTCCGAACTCCCCCTGAATATCTCCGTCTGCGTACCATCGAGTGGTTGCACCAGTTATGTGTCAACTGACCAACGACCTTTTATCCCTGAGACAAAGTTCATGTCTGGCGGCTCCCCGCTTCACTCCCATCTCCTTCACTCCGGACAACGAATGCGATTCCCAAGCACCTTTGAAGACATCTGCCTGTCCTGCATGTCTTATGGTATAAATGATGTCTGCCCATCCATTGCCCTTCTCTCCTTGATCGGCGACAAACGATCGGCTCGCTCGTTGCCTTTCACGCCTGAGTGTCCCCGCGCATAGATGAAAGTTAGCTGGACTAGTTGTGTCCAGTCACTCATGTCGTATGAGGTCAGTTTGAACCCTCTTGGGCGTGCTCAGTAAATCGCTCAGTATGCTCGTGTGAATACTTTTGCGTTGTCAGTCAATTTAGGGCCTGGATTACAGCCATTGCTTCCATCATCAGGCTGCTGGATGTCACTCCAAATACACCACTTGCTTCTTTGACAATTGTGCAACTTGAGCTTGATGAGAATGTCCTTGTACTTCGCTTGTCCCGGACCACAGAGCCATCCAAAAACAGCAACTGCATCGCCTTCTCCAGTCTTCTCGTAAATTAGCGCTTTCTTGTAGGTGTCTATTGCGGTGTGATCTTGCTGTCTGCGAGTGTGGCAAGAGTGGACAGAGATGGTATTACGTAACTCTGGTGGCATTGGTATCCACTCCCTTCCAAGACAGATGTCTGTGGGGCTACATACTCGGTGGATGGCTTCTTCACCACGTCCCATCCATGATCTGCCCCACTTCAGTCGATTTCATTTAGGTGTTAGCGGGTGTCGAGTATCGGTCTTCGGTGTAAGGTAATCCCATGCTCTGGCCAAGTTGATTCTGCAATCCATAGAGGAGTGAAGTCCAGAAGGTGTCTCACGGCTCAACAAGATCTGTCTCTGGGGCATCCCAGGATGATCCTCGTGACTTCCTTGTCTGTTTTCTACAGTCTTCTTGTGTGTGTGTGTGGTGGTTACTGTCAAAAGGTGGAGAGAGCGTAATCAATGGTGGAGAGTATCAGTCCTTGATGATAATGGTGATTTGATGTGTGCTGCTCTGTGTAGTGTACTGTGGCAATGTATGGTACTGTGCAGTGGCAGTGTGTGGTACTGTGCTGTGTCAATGTGTGGTAATGTGATGTGGCAATGTGTGGAACTGTGCTCTGGCAATGTGTGGTACTGTGCTGTGTCTCAAGGGGATTCGAACACATTGGGTCTGGCTTGGCAGGCAAGCAGGCTAGCTACAGCGTTACCGGGGCGTTCCTACTATATATAGCAGCAACAAGAACCGACGTGGTATGCCGGGTAAATTAAATGGCTGTATGCCAGCACGGAACTCCTTGCCAAAATCAGTCCCTGAGAACTGACAGTCTGTGACCCGAGCCAGTAGTGCAGTAATGAGTTTGTGGGCTTCCAAGGCCAGCCTGCAACCACCGCGCCCCTGTTGCCTGTATATCAACATCAAATATCTCCGTGAGTTTTTGTCTGTGGGTTTTTACGTACTTGAATAAAAGTACATGTACCTCATTCGTTATGAAATAATAGAAAAACAATAAAAGTTAAAAATGAAGTACCCAATAAAGGTAACTCATTCATTATTATATGCAATAAAAGTCATAAAAGCATCTCAGTCATTATGAAACAGCTTTGTAACGATGGGTAATTCATAGGTTGCCATTATAAAATAACTCAAAGCCATGCGATCTGGCTATCGGCAGGTGTGAGGCACATACGTAATCACGACAACACACCCTGCTGTCCAAGAAGAAGAAGAAGAAGAAGAAGAAGAAGAAGAAGAAGAAGAAGAAGAAGAAGAAGAAGAAGAAGAAGAAGAAGAAGAAGAAGAAGAAGCAGCAGCAGCAGCAGCAGGGCGAGGAGGAAAAAGAGGAGGAAGAAGTAGCAGCAGCAGAAGATGAAGATGAAGAAGGAGGAGGAGGAATGAGAATTATCTTCAGAAGCTTGTTTCCTTCTGTTCTTATAATTGGCAACACTACTGATTATAAAAAAAACAAACACTTCAAATTGCTACCTGTAGAAGATCAACACAATGTGTATGCCCAAACGTAGCGACAACCCTGTACCAAATAATGGGACCTCTATCTGTCTGTCAGGCTGACACCGCTCACATTCCAAGACAGTGTACTACGTCACAAAGTTTGCGGCAGGGCCACAAACAGAATCCTCAGAACGGGGTCTTGGCCAGGTGTCAGCGAGGTCTGTGTCTGGCTAACTCCCAGGTCCATGATTGAATGATTGTGTAGGAATTTTCAAACATGTTGCGTCATGCACACCCTGCTGTGACTCTGTGAGGTTATAGGCGCGTGTGGGTTGCTGCCCTAGTGTAGTGCTAGCACGTTTGCCTGCCTGTGGTCATGGTTTAGTTCGCATCCACGCAGATTTGTGACAAAGGCATGGGTTCCCAGGTTGACCCAATTTAAAATTAGTACCAGGAAATAGCTTGGGAAACCAACGCGACCGGCAGCGTATTGATAACAGCACTACTTGAGTGCCGAGTGGTGTGTACACACATGGCCCTGGCACCAAATACTGTCATCTCCAGGCATGTACAAGGGGCCTTTTACTTTTTTACTTTCCGGTCTTTGAATTCTTTCCGGTCTTTGTAATACTAAGTTACTGCCTAGTGGAGTGGGGTGAACGTTTCTCTTCCTCATCGCCCCACTTTCTCAGAAACATGGATTTCTGGTTCCAGTGTAAGGGTGGGTCGATTGTTGCTGTTGCCAAGTCGTCTTCTTTCTCTTCTTCTTTCGTTCGTTTGAAAGAGATGTTTTCTTTTTTAACGGTTTCCGGTGAACACATTTCTGCACTTTAGTCATTGTCCTCCACAACAAGCAATGATGTGCAGACCAAAAGGAAGCAGATGACGAGTCCGGCAACGTAAACACGATGGACAGAGGGAATAGCAGAGTTCATGGGAATCTCACACAAGCAGTCCATAAACGGGCGCTCTCCCGCTGTTTATGCTTCACCTGGACACCACAAGGTACAAGAAGAACAAGATGAGATGATGGACGGGCACTCTCCCGCTGTTTATGCTTCACCTCAAATTCGCAAGGTACAAGAGAAACAAGATTTGAGATGAGATGAGTCATTATCTCCGCGAGGCTCTTTGTGCAGCGCCATGTCTTCTCATTTGTCTCTATCCCCTTCCCTACCCCACTCCTATATATGTTGTACCTTCTAACTGTCGTCCTCAATGTCTGGTCGCATTTGTCTTTCATATTACACATACCATGGTAATATGTGACTGGGTACTTCAACAAAGACTAGACACAATTCTAACTCTTCTGAAGTGTTTATCTGCTACTACTACTGCTGCTGCTTCTGCTGCTGCTGATGCAGCTGCTACTGTTGCTGCTGCTGCTATATTATCGGTTATATTTCTCAAACTAGCCTACCATCACAGATGAACAAACTGCCAGATACTTGTACTCTCGAACATGTTTTAATGATTTTCCTTGTACATTTACGTTATGCTGTACAGGTGTTCACCAAACTGTAATAATTTATGTCTGGTCGACGATATTCTTCCTATTAAAATCCTGGCAGAAATTGTTAAGGCAATATATATGGTGCTGGAGATGCACGTTGTCCTCATACAGTAAACCCTGGTCGTCTGCAAACAACTCATTCAAACTCTCTGGCTGTGGATTTGATTCTTTAGTAATTGTATCCATATAGGAGATAAATTAAAGTAGTGATGAAACACATTCCTGTCTGACGCCTTATGTCACTTGGAAACGGTTTGTCACGCCGACATGTGTTCTTACTGCATATTCAACAGTTTTGATATATAGCCTAGCCATCTTGTTGTCCTGCAACTGTCCGATTAGCCCTTTCAGAAAGCTTTACTCCATGTCTAGTCGCAGTTGTCTTTCGTCTTAGACAGACTGGCATGTGATGTGACAGGGTACTTCAACAGGGACGAGACAAAAATCGAACTTGTTATCATCGGAGCAAAATAAGACATGATCAAGTAAGACACGGAACAAAGAATGCATGTCTAAATAATTGCTTCATCAATAATATAGCATAATAGCCAAGCCATACAGCTGGAGGAAACATAAGTGGGGAGAGTTATAGAACTTTCTTTGTGGAATAATGTAAGAGAAAGAAACATGGAACGGACGAGAAACGGTACTTATCTGCAACATGGAGTAATGCTGTCTTCAGAATGAGGGGTATCTGTTTAGAATGATAGGCTCGTGGGCTAGAGCAGGGGTGGAAATTGTGGATAGGGGATGGAATTTGTGGAAAGGGTGGGGTTCGAGGCGTATTTCGAAAAGGTGATCGATACGATGAGTCCAGTTAGTACGGAGGAGAAGATGGCGAGTAAAAGAATGGGTGGATAGAAAGATACAAGCCCTCGCATACAAGAATGTCTGGCTCTAAGACATGGATGGTGGAGGAAGCCAATGTTGAGGATGGTGCGGGTCACGTGATCAAATGAGTAGTGCTGAATAGGATTTGATGGCTGAGACCGAAATGTTTGCTGCACCTCAAAGTCAAGGCCGACGAAGTCACGATAATACCGTGGTTCTCAAGCGGTGGGGAATTCCACCCTAGGGGGGAATTTTAAGGTTTCCAGGAGAGGGGAGGGGGATGAAGATTATTTCAAGATCGCGTTAATACAAGAACCGATTACTTGATATTGTGTTTTCCTCCATACTTTACGGTTCTGTACTCCTCGCCCTTCTGAAATTCGTCTTATAACGTAAGTAGACCCACAAATCACGTTTTATGTAGACGTCTAGACTTGTTCTAGTATGTGTTATTACAGTTAGCTTCCATTTTTACGTATACTATGTAGGGGCAGGGTGGGGGGGGGGGGGGATTTATAGGGAGGAAATATGAAAGGGGAGGAATGACATTCTTAACATATGGTGAAAGGGGTGGGGGGCATGGGCCAAAAAAGGTTGAGAACCACTGCGATACTATGACAGTAAGGCCCTTGTCTGAATGTTCACGGCGATTGTTTGCTGGCTGACTTCCTGTATGAGAATACAGGATCTTACATCCTTTGTCAACTTGGGATTAATTGAAAACGCTTGCAATATTCTCGGGGAGGAGCTTTTATACTGTGAACACTGTTGAATGGATCTGGATAGAAATAAGACATTTAGTATAGGGAGACATTTACAATGTAGTGTCATTCAATCACCGCGTGCCGTGCCGGTAAGCGTGGGCGATCATGTTTCGCCATCTCACACGATCACAGTGTTCTTGTCTCGACCATATAACGTGGCCAAGCCATCCAGGTATTTACTTCTCTGCCTTTCCCTTGTTCTCTTTCCCTCGATCTTGCTAGTTGTCACCAAGTAGTGTTGTGAGACATTTACAGTGTAGTGTAGTGAGAAATATAGACTGTAGATTAGTGATATATTTACATTGTATTGTAGTGGGGGGAGGGGGGGAGAAGAGTGTTGGAATGCTTATACTCATGCTGTTATATACGTGTGAAGCATGGACTGTAAGCAGACGTGTAGATATTGCCTGTGACCTTGGATGGAATCTGTTTATAGAAAATAAACAAACACATTCCCAAGCCGGACACCCCGACCTCTGAGGGCCTTAACTTGGGGTGACGCACTCCCATGGAAGAGGAACGCAAATAAAGAAAAAGAAATGAAATCAGAAATACATTTAAAACAAACGATGTAAAACAAAAATGTCATCTTAGAACGTCAAAATGGGGACCATATTTTCAAGCGAAATGGCGGCTGTTCCCGCCTGTAATTTGTGTGGCAAGGGGGAGTGATTCTCAGTGATTGTACGAAAAAAAAAAAAAATCTAGCGGGCGTTAATTGTCCGGATTGATTAATCATTGTTCGGATGATTCACAGTGTTCTCCTGTGTTTTCATCCTATGTCTCTGTGTCTATGTCTCCTTATCTCTGTCTCTCTCCATACGTTTCTGTTTCCTTCTATGTCTCTCTGTGTCTATCTTTGTCTATATGTGTCTATCCTTGTCCCTCTCTTTGTCTCTTTCTTTTTCTCTGTCTCTCTTTATTTTCTCTCTCTCTCTCTCTCTCTCTCTCTCTCTCTCTCTCTCTCTCTCTTTCTCTCTGTGTCTCTGGCCTTCTCTGTTCTTTCTCTGTCTCTGCCTCTGTTTGTTTCTTTGTCTCTCGCATTGTCTGTATGCTTATCCCCCCCCCCCCTCTCTGTGTCTCCCTCTCTGTGTCTCCCTCTGTATCTGGTCTTCTCTGCCTTTCTCTGTATCTGCCTCTGTTTGTTTCTTTGTCTCTCGCTTTGTCTGTATGTTTATCCCCCCTCTTTGTGTTTCCCTCTCTCTCTCTCTGTCTCCCCCCCCCCTCTCTCTCTCTCTCTCTCTCTCTCTCTCTCTCTCTCTCTCTCTCATCTCTCTCTCTCTCTTTCTCTCAATCTGCTTACCATCTCATCAACTAGTCTTTCTCTCAATCTGCTTACCATCTCATCAACTAGTCTTTCTCTCAATCTGCTTACCATCTCATCAACTAGTCTTTCTCTCAATCTGCTTACCATCTCATCAACTAGTCTTTCTCTCAATCTGCTTACCATCTCATCAACTAGTCTTTCTCTCAATCTGCTTACCATCTCATCAACTAGTCTTTCTCTCAATCTGCTTACCATCTCATCAACTAGTCTTTCTCTCAATCTGCTTACCATCTCATCAACTAGTCTTTCTCCTCAATCTGCTTACCATCTCATCAACTAGTCTTTCTCTCAATCTGCTTACCATCTCATCAACTAGTCTTTCTCTCAATCTGCTTACCATCCTCATCAACTAGTCTTTCTCTCTATCTGCTTACCATCTCATCAACTAGTCTTTCTCTCAATCTGCTTACCATCTCATCAACTAGTCTTTCTCTCTCTCTGCTTACCATCTCATCAACTAGTCTTTCTCTCAATCTGCTTACCATCTCATCAACTAGTCTTTCTCTCAATCTGCTTACCATCTCATCAACTAGTCTTTCTCTCAATCTGCTTACCATCTCATCAACTAGTCTTTCTCTCAATCTGCTTACCATCTCATCAACTAGTCTTTCTCTCAATCTGCTTACCATCTCATCAACTAGTCTTTCTCTCAATCTGCTTACCATCTCATCAACTAGTCTTTCTCTCAATCTGCTTACCATCTCATCAACTAGTCTTTCTCTCAATCTGCTTACCATCTCATCAACTAGTCTTTCCTCTCAATCTGCTTACCATCTCATCAACTAGTCTTTCTCTCAATCTGCTTACCATCTCATCAACTAGTCTTTCTCTCAATCTGCTTACCATCTCATCAACTAGTCTTTCTCTCAATCTGCTTACCATCTCATCAACTAGTCTTTCTCTCAATCTGCTTACCATCTCATCAACTAGTCTTTCTCTCAATCTGCTTACCATCTCATCAACTAGTCTTTCTCTCAATCTGCTTACCATCTCATCAACTAGTCTTTCTCTCAATCTGCTTACCATCTCATCAACTAGTCTTTCTCTCAATCTGCTTACCATCTCATCAACTAGTCTTTCTCTCAATCTGCTTACCATCTCATCACTAGTCTTTCTCTCAATCTGCTTACCATCTCATCAACTAGTCTTTCTCTCAATCTGCTTACCATCTCATCAACTAGTCTTTCTCTCAATCTGCTTACCATCTCATCAACTAGTCTTTCTCAAAGCTGATTCTCTCTGCTACGTTGTGTGTACTTATTGTTTTTAAATATTTGTAAGCATTGTTATTGTTATACTGTTAAGCGTTGTCATTTTTATATTTGTAAGCATTGTTATTTTTATACTGTTAAGCGTTGTCATTTTTATATTTGTAAGCATTGTTATTTTTATACTGTTAAGCGTTGTCATTTTTATATTTGTAAGCATGTTATTTTTATACTGTTAAGCGTTGTCATTTTATATTTGTAAGCATTGTTATTTTTATACTGTTAAGCGTTGTCATTTTTATATTTGTAAGCATTGTTATTGTTATACTGTTAAGCGTTGTCATTTTTATATTTGTAAGCATTGTTATTTTTATACTGTTAAGCGTTGTCATTTTTATATTTGTAAGCATTGTTATTGTTATACTGTTAAGCGTTGTCATTTTTATATTTGTAAGCATTGTTATTTTTATACTGTTAAGCGTTGTCATTTTTATATTTGTAAGCATTGTTATTTTTATACTGTTAAGCGTTGTCATTTTTATATTTGTAAGCATTGTTATTTTTATACTGTTAAGCGTTGTCATTTTTATATTTGTAAGCATTGTTATTGTTATACTGTTAAGCGTTGTCATTTTTATATTTGTAAGCATCCTTGTCATTTTTTTATTTGAATTGTTTCGTCTTTCTTGACATTTCGGAAAAAAAGGTGAGGGAGGGGGGGGGGGGGGGGGGGGGGGGAGGTTGTTGAGAATATCAAAGACAGTTGTTTGTTCGGCCAGTTTCGCCAGATTTCTTCCTAGTTTTAGCTGTAGTACTTGCACAAAGTGCCATCTTCGCATTGAATGTAGACTGTAATAATCCCCCAGGACTCTCTGCTCTGCGTCATGACAACAATCCCCCACATGCTTCTCCCAGCCCATCTCTTGCTGTTGTTTACTGACACACAACCTTGTCTTCCCACACCACACTTCCTTTCCCACGCTTCCTTACGTTGCCGTCCGTTAAAAAATCCCCAAGCTGAGAGAGAGAGAGAGAGAGAGAGAGAGAGAGAGAGAGAGAGAGAGAGAGAGAGAGAGAGAAGAAATAAAGATGGTTGGATAAAAAACTTTGCTGATACAGATGTCTCCCTCCTCTTCCCCCCTCCACTGGGCCCCGACTGGTATATAAAATTATGAGTCTAGCACCATATACCCAACTCACCTCAAAAGGTGTAACGGGCTCCCTGACTTACTTGACTAATCCTTCACTAATGGATCTAGCCGTTTCTGATAAGGGCGTAAAACTATTACTCAAGCGCAGGTGCGCCGCGTTACAAATCTCTCGGCGGCTGCAAATGGACAAGATTAAGACGAGCATTCCGTTGTCATGGCAACATTTCAATATAATACAACAATTTTCACTAAAAACAACAAACTGTTTATAGTGTATATAGACACGGACACTTCCAAGGTGATGTCTCAACTAAAAGCTGTAGTTTGTTTTATGTTCACGTCATTACAGTGTTGCGTTGTTCTAGGTTCATGTTATTACAGTGTTGGGTTGCTCTAGGTTCACGTCATTACAGTGTTGGGATGTTCTAGGTTCACGTCATTAAAGTGCTGGGTTGTTCTTGATTTACGTCATTACAGTGCTGGGATGTTTTAGATTCACGTCATTACAGTGTTTGGATGTTCTAGGTTCACGTCATTACCGTGCTGTGATGTTCTAGGTTCACGTCATTACAGTGCTGGGATGTTCTAAGTTCACGTCATTACAATGTTGGATTGTATTAGGTTCACGTCATTACATTGTTCGGTTGTTCTTGATTCACGTCATTACAGTCCTGGGATGTTCTAAGTTCACGTCATTACAGTGCTGGGTTGTTCTAGGTTCACGTCATTACAGTGCTGGGGTGTTCTAGGTTCACGTCATTACAGTGCTGTGATGTTCTAGGTTCACGTCATTACCGTGCTGTGATGTTCTAGGTTCACGTAATTACAGTGATGGGGTGTTCTAGGTTCACGTCATTACAGTGCTGTGATGTTCTAGATTCACGTCATTACAGTGCTGTGATGTTCTAGGTTCACGTCATTACAGTGCTGGGTGTTCTAGATTCACGTCATTACAGTGCTGGGATGTTCTAGATTCACGTCATTACAGTGCTGGGTGTTCTAGGTTCACGTCATTACAGTGCTGTGATGTTCTAGGTTCACGTCATTACAGTGCTGTGATGTTCTAGGTTCACGTCATTACAGTGTTGGGATGTTCTAGGTTCACGTCATTACCGTGCTGTGATGTTCTAGGTTCACGTCATTACCGTGCTGTGATGTTATAGGTTCACGTCATTACCGTGCTGTGATGTTATAGGTTCACGTCATTACAGTGTTGGGGTTGTGTTAGGTTCACGTCATTACAGTGCTGGGATGTTCTAGGTTCACGTCATTACAATGCTGGGTTGTTTTAGGTTCACGTCATTACAGTGCTGGGATGTTCTAGATTCATGTCATTACATTGTTCGGTTGTTCTTCGTTCACGTCATTATAGTGCTGTGATGTTCTAGGTTCATGTCATTATAGTGCTGTGATGTTCTAGGTTCACGTCATTACAGTGTTGGGTTGTTCTAGGTTCACGTCATTACAGTGTTGCTTTGTGTTAGGTTCACGTCATTACAGTGCTGGGTTGTGCTAGGTTCACGTTATTACAGTGCTGGGTTGTTATAGGTTCACGTCATTACCGTGCTGTGATGTTCTAGGTTCAAGTCATTACAGTGCTGGGTTGTTCTAGGTTCACGTCATTACAGTGTTGGGTTGTGTTAGGTTCACGTCATTACAGTGCTGGGTTGTGCTAGGTTCACGTTATTACAGTGCTGGGTTGTTATAGGTTCACGTCATTACCGTGCTGTGATGTTCTAGGTTCACGTCATTACAGTGCTGGGTTGTTCTATGTTCACGTCATTACAGTGCTGGGATGTTCTAGGTTCACGTCATTACAGTGTTGGGTTGTGTTAGGTTCACGTCATTACAGTGCTGGGTTGTGCTAGGTTCACGTTATTACAGTGCTGGGTTGTTATAGGTTCACGTCATTACCGTGCTGTGATGTTCTAGGTTCACGTCATTACAGTGCTGGGTTGTTATAGGTTCACGTCATTACCGTGCTGTGATGTTCTAGGTTCACGTCATTACCGTGCTGTTATGTTCTAGGTTCACGTCATTACAGTGTTGGGGTGTTCTAGGTTCACGTCATTACAGTGTTGGGTTGTGTTAGGTTCACGTCATTACAGTGCTGGGTTGTGCTAGGTTCACGTTATTACAGTGCTGGGTTGTTATAGGTTCACGTCATTACCGTGCTGTGATGTTCTAGGTTCATGTCATTACAGTGCTGGGTTGTTCTAGGTTCACGTCATTACAGTGTTGGTTGTGTTCGGTTCACGTTATTACAGTGCTGGGTTGTTCTAGGTTCACGTTATTACAGTGCTGGGTTGTTATAGGTTCACGTTATTACAGTGCTGGGTTGTTCTAGGTTCACGTTATTACAGTGCTGGGTTGTTATAGGTTCACGTCATTACAGTGCTGGGTTGTTCTAGGTTCACGTTATTACAGTGCTGGGTTGTTATAGGTTCACGTCATTACCGTGCTGTGATGTTCTAGGTTCACGTCATTACAGTGTTGGGTTGTTCTAGGTTCACGTCATTACAGTGTTGGGTTGTTCTAGGTTCACGTCATTACAGTGTTGGGTTGTTCTAGGTTCACGTCATTACAGTGCTGGTATGTGCTAGGTTCACGTCATTACAGTGCTGGGGTGTTCTAGATTCACGTCATTACATTGTTCGGTTGTTCTTGGTTCACGTCATTATAGTGCTGGGGTGTTCTAGATTCACGTCATTACAGTGCGGGAATGTTCTAGATTCACGTCATTACAGTGTCGGGTTATTAATCTAACATTTATTACCAGGCCTTGGCGTAAAAAGTGTTGGTAATCTAAAAATGATGACCAGGTCTTTGCATAAAAAGTGTCACAAACTGAAGTGTCCATTATCAAGAAAAAAGTTAGTTACATATCCTTTACAGGACATCACAGTCGACCCCAGCATTTTATTTTGCTGTTTGTGATTTCTTGACAGGTTTACGTTCAGTAGTTTGCCATTGCTTTCTGATCAACCGGCACTCAAACCATTGTATGAAAATCAAGCATAGCGATCTGTTGCCAAATCGCCCGCAGCTGTGTTTCGAACGCGGTATGCGGGATTACGAATTGTGTCTGTAAATCCTTCGCCACGGAGCAGGCATACTGTCCTAGTATTTATTGTGTTACATAACATTATGTAATCGACCATACTGTCCTAGTATGTATATTGTTACGTTTTATATATATAATCAATATAATATTATATATATATATATATATATATATATATATATATATTATATATATATATATATATATATATATATATATATATATATATAATCAATCAAGCTGTTCTGGTATTTATATGATAACATAACAATATATAATTAACTATACCGTTCTAGTAAAGAAAAGGTGATTCTAAAGAAAAACACAAAGATGACCAAATCGTATACCGTACAATGTCAGCAACGCCCCACAGGGTTAAGTCCCGTAATCCGGGGTACCTATTTACAGAAGCCATTAGCTGCAGTTGTAGTCTGTCTGTCGTTTGTCTCTTCTCCTTCCCCCCTCCTTCTTGACATAGGAGCGGAGGCCATGTTTTGCTGATACTGTCCCTGTATGTGTGAAACTTGGATAGTCATTGTTTATACATGTTCAGAACAGTTGAACAGCGGGACAATTATACTTTATGACAGCTGAACATCAGAACAGATGAATATGAGGACATCTGAACATCAGAACAGCTGAATATGAGGACAGCTGAACATCAGAACAGCTGAATATGAGGACAGCTGAACATCAGAACAGCTGAGTATGAGGACATCTGAACAATAGAACAGCTGAATATGAGGACATCTGAACAATAGAACAGCTGAATATGAGGACATCTGAACAATAGAACAGCTGAATATGAGGACAGCTGAACATCCGTACTTTAAATATCAGGACAGCTGAACATGAGGACAGCTGAACATCCGTGCATTAAACATCAGGACAGCTGAACATGAGGACAGCTGAACATCCGTACATTAAACATCAGGACAGCTGAACATGAGGACATCTGAACATCCGTACCGTTACATCAGGACAGCTGAACATCCTTACAGTTAAACATCAGAAAAATTAAACAGCAGTACACACAAACATAACAGTAGAACACCAGGATAGTTAATAGGCATAACCCCGCACCCTCTCTCTCTCTCTCTCTCTCTCTCTCTCTCTCTCTCTCTCCTCTCTCTCTCTCTCTCTCTCTCTCTCTCTCTCGCTCTGTCATACACAAATACACACACACACACTCACACGCTTGCATACACACTCTCTCACACACTCACACACACTCACACGCTCGCATACACACTCTCTCACACACTCTCTCACACACTCTCTCACACACTCTCTCACACACACACACACTCTCTCTCTCTCTCACACACACACACACACACACACTCACAAACACACACAACCTGGAGTAACTAGGTCTCGAGGAGGCAGATTCCCGGAGTGTCGATTATATCCTCATTGCTGCTTCCCCCCCCCCTTTCCCCCAACCCCCATGGTCCCTCATGTCTACTTCTCTCACTTAATCTCCTCCAAAGCCCTTCTGTGAACGGCAATCAACACACATTGACTGACCACTGGCCGTCGTGGGACGTCATTCTGATTCACGGGAAGGGGGTGGGAGGGTGGAAGCTAAGATCAGCTCAAATATAGTGCCCATGGCGATCCTCAAACTGTCACGCTCGGTGCCCCGTTTTGCCTTTAACGATTTGCACTGAATGCATTGACACAAATGACTTACATATTGAAGGTGTTTTATGCTTGCTATTGCCGATATTGTTATTGTTATTGTTAATGTTGTTGTTATAGTTGTTGTTGTAATGGGTATTGTTGTTGTTGACTTTTTTCTATCGAGGGCAAACAACAACAAAATAACCCTAACCTGCACAGTTCGTGGCGACTGCACTAGCTAAGCGGCCATAATTCCTCAAGACCCACCTCCCCCCCCCCCCCCCCGGTCCTACACCGCAAGGAACAACAGGCAGCAGATGACAATTGTAGATGTTATTATTGTTGTTGTTGCTTATTGTTGTGGTTTCGTTGTTGTTGTTGTTGTTGTTGGTTATTGTTGTGGTTTCGTTGTTTGTTGTTGTTGGTTATTGTTGTGGTTTCGTTGTTATTGTTGGTTATTGTTGTGGTTTCGTTGTTGTTGTTGTTGTGTTGTTGTTGTTGTTGTTGTTGTTGTTGTTGTTGTTGTTGTTGTTGTTGGTGTTGTTCTTGTTGTTGTTCTTGTCGTCGTCGTCGTCGTCGTTGCAGCTACTGTTGTTGTTGTTGTTAGGAGCCCTGTCATAACAAGTTGTTCATTGTGTACTAACGTATGAAATCAGCAGCAGCTTGCGAGTTTCCGTGGCGAAGTGGTCGTGCCGCCTGTATCGCGCTCCGAAGCGCGTCTTTTTGGTTCATGGGTGCATGTCTCTCTGAGACTCCTGGGGTCGTTGCTGGAGCTACGGAGTTCTTACTTTGTCCGGGGCTTTCGGCTGGCCGTCCTGAGGAAAGAGACTAAGATCGGTGCAATGAAGTAGATTCTCTCGTCTTTTAAGACTTTTAAGTATGAAATCAACAACTGTCAATTGCTCGGTTTCATCTCGGTAAGCCAACAGCATACTCATTCTGATTCAACTCCTGAGCTCTCCACGTTGGGGTGTGCAAAACGTTGGTGTTACTTCCCGACCGTCATCGTGAAGCAATGACCGTAACACTCTCGCATTCAGTTAGTCGCCGTGACTAGATGGTTAAGCCGTCTCCCTCGCATTATGAAGGTCGCGGGTTCTTTCCCCGGTCTGCGTCATTCAGAGCACGAGTGCACATTTCTGGAAACCCCCTGGGGTTGTCGCTGGAGCTGCGGAGCTCGTGCTTGGTGTGATGCTCTCGACAAGCGGCTGGCCATTTTCCAAAGACAGATTGGGCCTTATGGATTGACACCCGGTGCAATGAAGTCTATCCTCTCGCCTTTAGCACCTTTCAACTTTTGCGAGATGCACAGGAAGTGGTGGGCATGTTTCACAAACCCCTGGCAAGGTGTTGATCACTGAGTCGGACTAGTAGAGTTCCTAGGGTGTTCCATGGGATTTGGATCCATCATCTATAGTCGGTTATGGTGGTGGATGTTCCTAGGGTGTTCCATGGGATTTGGATCCATCATCTATAGTCGGTTATGGTAGTGGATGTTCCGTGGGATCTGGGTCGATCACGTACAGCTAGTCACACTGGGAGACTTTCAAAGCTGCTCATGGGATCATACACTATCATGTATCGTTACATTTCGAGTTTCCTGGATACTCCACACGGATTCGAGCTCAGGCCTTGGTTTGTATACTTTAAAAAGTTAAAAAAAAGTCGCTTAATAGTCGACAGGGTCGACTTCATTGCACCGGGTTATACCTCATATCCCCGGGAAGGTTAACCCGGTCAACAAATGCCCGCAGAAGTCGGATGTGTCGGCCTAACGGCGCAAGAACGCAGCTCTGTTGTAAACAGGCATAACGCAATCACGTCCGAAAAAAACCTCCGGATGAACGCAGAAGAAGAAGTCACCCCATATGGCTCGGTCTCTTTCCGCAGCGCAGAAAGCATCGCACAAAGCACGAGCTCCGTAGCTCTAGCGACGACCCACATGAGTCTCCTGAAAAATTTCACTCGCGAACCGAAGGACGCGGCCCAGATTCGAACCCACAACCTTCGGAGCCCGAGTCAAATGGCTTGACCACTTCCCCGCGGAGTCTCCCTAAAATAAAATAAAAAAATTAAAAAAAAAATAACCGCCCGATAAGGGACTTGAACCCTTGACCCTCAGATTAAAAGTCTGATGCTCTACCGACTGAGCTAACCGGGCCGTACAGTGTACGTACTGATTCTGGCACATCTTGCTGCTGGATTTATATTTCCGTGTCAGAGTGTGTGTGTGTGTGTGTGCGTACGTGCGTGTGTCTGTGTGAGAGAGAGATATTCGTATCACACCTATAAGATAAGCTTCATATAAGCAAAATATAATCTATAAAGTAAATACGCAATTCCATTTCACATTGATATAACTCGCAATTACATCTAAAGAAAAATAAATAAATAATATATATGTAATCACAAGCACAATGTAGATAAGAACATGACTGTAACTTGTATACGCTGTCTAGGATTGCTTGAAGATGGCTGAATGTCCATCTATAAACATGCCGAACCGATACCCAAGCCATCGTCTCCTGGAGTTTGGGAGCCGCCCGTGTAGAGTTTAGGAGCAGCAGTGTAAGGAGATACACAAACAGGCTGTGTTTGATCCTCCACCCCACACGGCTGTTTGGTTTGACCCTTGCAGTCTCCGAGTGGTCAAGTGCGCGCTTATTGTCGCTAAGTAACCGGGTTGCAAACACTATCATGTGTCGGTCACTGTAAACAAATGTTATCATAAACAATAAACTGTTATTTTGTTGTGAGTTTGGGAGATGTTGGCCTTCAGACAGTGAACTCGTTACCTCAGCTCATAAATCTGTGACGTCATCAGCTTCATATACCTTGCTGACTTGTGCGGGCGAACATGCTTCTCCACATCTTGTGGTCTTCATCGGAGTGTATCAGTTCGTGTGTTCACACGTTTTTTCGTGTCATGACAAAAAGAAAAGAATCTTCCCTCGCTGTCTTCCTCCTCGTCTCTGTCCACAAATCTGTGCAGTTGTCACATCGTGTTTCGATGTTTCTCTTCTCATCATGTGGCCACAACGATGAGTGTGTCCTTCTGACGCTTGTGATCAGTTGTCTGTGTGTCTTAGTCTCTGTCGCAACAATTAGATGGGCATATTGTGTTTAACGGTAGCCATGATGGCGCAGTGCCACGTTAACACCGTGGCCCATGATAGTGCTGATAATGATGAGGTCGATATGGTAGTTATCCAAACTATTAAATGTACCCACAACCGAATATTTGTAGAATGTGTGCAGTTCAGGAAGCACAGCCTTGGCTCAAACAGACTACCAAGCTGAAGTCGCGGGTTCAAATACGAACACAAAATATGTTCGACGAATGAACAAACATAGTCGCCCGTTTCAATCCAAGTCTTTATTAAGCCCAGCAAAAACAAAACAATATTAAACTCTTATATTTTTGAGTTCACGTATCGCAGCCTAGAGCCGGCTCGGTGGTTAAAGGCTTGCGAACGCGGTTCGTGAGCCGGGTACCAGGCGTTCGAAGCTCAGCTGCGACCGATTTGTGCACCAGACCGTGTCGTGTTGTGTTATAACGTGCTGGTATGGGAGCCGGTCGTTCAGAAAGCAACGGCAAACTACTGAACGTAATACTTGCTTAGTACATCAACAGCAGCTGAAAAATGCTGGTGTTGACTGCAACGTCCCGTGAAGGATACGCAAATTTTTTAATTTTTTTTTTATCGCAGCGTAGCTTCACACAGACACTATCGTCTTTCTCATGACGATCAAGAAAGAAAGACAGAAGATACACAACCCATATTCTGGAAACACTTTCAAAGCGACGACTTCAACAAGCCAAAAAATTCAGAAGGTATACGCTTGGCCGGCAGCCGATATACCGAAGCAAATAAATGAACACACGCTTGCGCTGAGTATTCTCTTAGCTAAAAACATGACAGGAAGGAATAATTTAGAGGATTTGAAGGGATCTCTCATTCTCTCTATCTCTCTTCCACCACATTTTACTGTTTCTTCTTATAGCATTATTTTCATTTTAATCAGATCTGTTCATTTGTGGCGAGTGGCACTGGGACTTTATTCACTCAGGAAAATAAAGTCTTCCTTTTAATTATTGCAATAGGATTTTCAGAACATGACATGCGAAGGGAATGAATAGCAACCACGTGAGATTTATGTCTGTTTGGCAGGTGACATAGTTTGTTTTTATTCTTGCCAAGCTGCACTAAACAACAGGGAACACTGTGCTCTGGAATGTGTGTGCAATCGATTCTTTAGATCAATGTCCGATCAATAATGAAACTAAAGTTAGCGGAAATTTGCGCCGGGATCTGAAATTGTGCCCCTTGAGGCCTTTTCATGTTATAATCTCCCTTGTATAACAATTACCCTGCTTTGCTGAATGTTCAATTCTCTATTGCATACACAATGTCTAATGAACTTACACTGAATGCACTTGTCTGTCTTTCAACATAATTCAGCTCACGCTCATCGAAGCGGGAGTTTGCCTTCAGTAGCGCGGACTTCCATGTCGACGAAGCCTGACATTCGTGCCAGGACATTTATTGGAAAGTAAAGGTGGCCCACTTGTCGTGATACTAATTTAATTACCGGTTAAGTGTCGATGGGTCTTACAATCTGAGGTTAGCACCATGTACTTAATACGCCTCATAGCGTGATATAGGGTCCGCTCATTTACGTTTCCACTGTTTAAATACTCACTTGTTAGGACATGGTCGCTGTTGCTCCAGCATGTAGGTACATATTTCGAGTTCATGTTTTGGTTGGTTGGTTGGTAGGTTGGTTGGTAGGTTGGTTGGTAGGTTGGTTGGTTGGTAGGTTGGTTGGTAGGTTGGTTGGTTGGTAGGTTGGTTGGTTGGTTGGTTGGTTGGTTGGTGATAAGCTGGTTGGCTGGTTGATTAGCTAGTTGATTGGTTGATAAGCTGATTGGCTGGTTGATTAGCTAGCTGGCTGGTTGGTTGGTTGATAAGCTGGTTTGCTGGTTGATAAGCTGGTTGGTTGGTTGATTAGCTAGCTGGCTGGTTGGTTGGTGATAAGCTGGTTGGTTGGTTGATAAGCTGATTGGCTGGTTGATAAGCTGGTTGGTTGGTTGATTAGCTAGCTGGCTGGTTGGTTGGTTGATAAGCTGGTTTGCTGGTTGATAAGCTGGTTGGTTGGTTGATTAGCTAGCTGGCTGGTTGGTTGGTTGATAAGCTGGTTGGTTGGTTGATAAGCTGGTTGGTTGGTTGATTAGCTGGTTGGTTGGTTGATAAGCTGGTTGGTTGGTTGATAAGCTGGTTGGTTGGTTGATAAGCTGGTTGGTTGGCTGATTAGCTGGTTGGTTGGTTGATTAGCTGGTTGGTTGGTTGATAAGCTGGTTGGTTGGTTGATAAGCTGGTTTGCTGGTTGATAAGCTGGTTGGCTGGTTGATTAGCTAGCTGGCTGGTTGGTTGGTTGATAAGCTGGTTTGCTGGTTGATAAGCTGGTTGATTGGTTGATAAGCTGATTGGCTGGTTGATTAGCTGGCTGGTTGGTTCGATCGTTAGTTGGTTGACTGACTGGCTGATTAAGTATTTGGTTAGCTGGCTGGATGGATGGTTGATAGTTGGTTGGTTGATTAGTCAGTTGGTTGCCTGGTCGGTTGATTGGTTGTTTGGCTGATTGATTAGTTGGTTGGTTGAATAGTCGGTTTGTTGGTTGTTTGGTTGATTAGTCAGTTGATTGGCTGGTTGGTTGGTTGGTTGATTGATTAGCTGGTTGGTTGGCTGGTTGATTAGTTGGTTGGTTGAATAATCGGTTGGTTGACTGATTGGTTGATTAGCTTAGCTGGTTGACTGGTTGGTTGAGAATCTTCTAGAAAACTGCCTTTAACTCTGAACCCCCATACATCGGCGTTCACGTCATCTGAGCCGCGAAAAGAGTCTGCCCCTAGCGGAGTCCATCTGGCACAAGAATACCATCTCTGCGGGGACTGTGACGCAATGCTCTACCTCCCCGCTCCATGCCCAGACACCAACAGGGTGTGGGTGTGCAAGATAGAGTCTGGAATTTCACGTCTTCGGGGAGGCAGACTGGTGTGTCACCAGGTCGCGATTCAGCCAGTACGTACAGACAGGCGTGGGTTGGGCCTGGGTGGGTGATGCTTCCCCCACGGGTTTGAGGTATGTCTGTCAGGTGGACTTCACCACAAGTCCACGAGGATTGTAGCTGTTACCACTAAATCCCATGTGGAAATGTGTAGCAAGAACTGAATCATTGCCAAACAACCAGGTTTAGACCGAATAAACATGGATGGCCGACAATGGAAGGAGGGGTGTGAATCAGTTATAACTTAGAGCTTGTTAATATGCTAGCGGACATGTTGTATTAAATATAAAATTAAAGGAAGTTGCTTAGGGAAAACTACAATATTGATATTTTAATTAAGACATTTTGCAATGACAACATTTCGGCGAAATATAAGCCCAAGGCAGGTTTGGAAAGTCGCTTAAGACGATAAATCATCCCGTGACACTTAATCACTTAGAGAATGTACATTACATATAACACTTTACCGACCGATGTCTCTCACACAAGCCTCTTTCTGTATGTACACTTGCTCTAACAGCTTCCCAAGCCACGGTGTGAGACTATCTTATATCTTTTCTCTCGAATGTTCTTGATCTCATTGTGTTTAATTTATCTTCGCTGGCTTCTGAGGTTGGGGACGGAGCACTTATGGGAATGCCCTGAATGCTGTGATGTCGGTTCCTAAATCAATCAATCAATCAATCAATCAATCAATCAATTTATCTTGTAGGTTGTTGAGTATAGATTGGGATCTCGAGTCCTCTGACAGGACACGACACTGCTGTTATAATCGCTTCTGTTTCTTGATCATCTTTGGAATATCTTAAATAGCGATGTCATCTGCACACGTGAATTCCAACATTGTTCAGCAAAAATATATTTATGTGACTGTAATGTACATATTTTGTTCAGTTCACGTGTAATAATAATACAATAATACCTTCAATTGCATCATCATGCGCCACGACGTGCGGCGCTGGTAATCACATCCTTCCACAACTATCTGTTTTCCGTGATGTTCGTGACTTCTACCACTGATCGTCATCCATACAACTCTTTTTTTGTTTCCCCTCCCTCTGTCCACCTATTCCCCCAGTACCCACAATCTTGCTGTTGTCACAGAAATATCCGCACCTTCGCTGTTCTCATAGAGTGACCAACAATTGACCACTGCCCAGTGGCGATGTGAGTAATCTGTGTGTATGAACTGGCCTCTTTCAGGGTTTGCATATCGGGCCTTCTTCGTCACCTTCGGGATTCTTAGTATTCTGGGGTTTAAATGGTAGAGAGTAAGGAGATGGGGTTAGAGGAGAAATGTGGGTTCGGATTGGGTGAGATGGGGGGGGGGGGGGGGGGGGTGTACATTTCTGCAGTCTTTAATTTCTATCTAATCTAGATGTTCACTTACGTCTCATTCCTTCCTGTTAAACAAGTGTAGGTCAAATAGCAGGCCCTTTGGGTGGAGAAACTTTGGCCCGTAACTTTCCACTATAATCATTGTAGATAATAGTAAGCATTTTGGAAGTAGTGCCAGGTCATGAACCCTGCGCGGACTAATTTATTTGTTGTTTATGAACATATGAACCAACAGACTAGTTTCAACATGTCGGCGTCTGCAGATAAGAGGCGGCAAAAACAGCGATCATCGACCTACTCTACCAAAATTGTAACCCGTCTAGCAAGTGGATGTTGGTTGATTGGCAAGTTTACATTGTCAGGCTAATCGACTTAATAAAAAAATAACCATTCAGCCGACAAAGCAGCCGTGAAGTGCTTGTACTTGAGGTGTATATACTAGGTACCCAGCGAGGACGGGGCGTGTTGGGTTCATGAGGAATGAGAACAGAGTGCCTTATAAAGAGGACAGAGTGCCTTAGAACGAGGACAGGGTTCCTTAGAACGAGGCCTGCACAAGGGACTCCGGCTGTGTAGTCCTATACACTCACCTCTCAGGCCCTCATGTCTGCCAGAGCCACCTCAGCCGTACATGAAGCTGCCGTAGATTTTCTCCTATCGATTATCACCTCATTGATCACTCAACTGTTGACTATTCAATACTCACATCCTCCTCCTCCTCCTCCTCCCCTCCTCCTCCTCCTCCTCTTCCACCCCCAACCTTCTCTGCTTCTCTCCCAACTCATCTCATGTTTGTTTTTAAACACCACATGTTATATGATCATTACTAGGTCTTCTTCAGGCACGGCCATCTCTGTCATTGTTCAATTTCCTCCGCTTCATAGTGACACGGTCAAGGATGCTTTGTAATTACATAGAAGGAAATCGATTTTTAGAAAAGCCAGCGTGATCATTGGGCGGATGTCAGAAATATCTAGAATAAACATGTGTCACTCGAAACAAAAGCAACATCCTACATCACAATTCTTTTCCACACAATATGTGGTGGCGGCCAGAGCTGCACATTTGCAGGAAATGGAAAACAGCAGTTGAAATAGAAATATCTGCGTTGGGTGATTTAGGACAGAGTAATAAATGTTTACCTAGTGCGATGAAATTGAACCTAAAGACTAAATGTCATGGCAGGGCAGACCAAGCTCAAAGCCTTAGCTGGCAACTGGTCTAGGATCGAAGCTCTGACAGGCGGACAGTTAGAGCATTGCTTTGCTGACCCGGCAGCTTCTGCAGCTTGTCTTGTTCCAAACGTATTGTTATCTTTCCTCTAGAGTAAACTAGACAGACCGAGAGAGGGATTATGCTGCATGGGCAACACAAAGTCTCTAAATGCAGTCCAGGCTTTGCGTTATGGAGAGGTATAACTATTGTCTGTCAAGACAGCAAGGTGCCAGTCAGACAGTAAACAAATGAAGAAACTGGTTGGTGTTATACCAGTGTTATACTTTATCAAAAGACACACAATGGTTTGGCCATGTCACCCCACAACTAGAAGACAGTGTCCCATACAAGGTAACTTGGCTCGGATACAACATCGGAGCACAGGGCTGCCTCAGTCAGGACTGAACAGGGCAGAGATGGCAATGAACGTGATGGTGTATGTATGAGATAGGGGTGTTAACGCCACTTGTGTGTATTGGCTTCATAGTTAGTAAGGCAACGAGAAAGGGGAAATAGAGGAAGAAGAGGAAAGGACGAAAAGGAAGAGGAGGATGAAGAAGAAGATGAGAAGAAATAGAATGGAAGAGAAAGAGGATTATGGGAAGGCAGAAGATGTGGGCGATGATGATGAGGGGGAGAAGGAAGACAAATGGCAGGAATAAAAAGAAAAGAGAGAAAGAAGAGGAGGAGGAATGTCAGAAAGAAGAAGAGAATGACGGGGGAAGAGGTGAAGTGGGGAAAAGAAAATGCTAAATATGATGAAGAAGATAAAGAATGGGGAAAATACGAACGAGGAAATAAAAAAGGAGGTTGAAGAGAAACTAGAGAGGCAGCAGACAATGGAGCAGAACAGATAATATAAGGAAGAAAACGGAATAGGTAGAAGAACACGATTTCTGCTTCAGGGAAGTCATACTCAAACAATAGAAGTTCACTTGTTGGTCTACAGTTGTCTGTTATCTGTTGGGGTATCATCCTTGCACTCTGGACATGCCCATAGGTGCTCAGATCCTCCCTCCGCCACTCCCCCAACATATACATCAGCACTTGGCAGCTAATAGTGCTAGGACTGTGTGGGTTGAGGAGGCTCTTCCTTCCCCCGATGTGCCTCTCGTGTCTGGTCGTGCCAATTCTGACTCTTTAGTCTCTCGTTCTGGACAACAATGTGGATTTACTGGCGTCAAAGATCTCCGCTCTCCACATCTCTCTAAGGATACTCATAACATCGCCACGATCCATGGGATGGCCATCTGCAGGAGATGCAGAGCCAGCAAGTTTATCAGCGCGTTCATTTCCCTCTACTCCCGCACGTCCCGGACCGAAGATGAAAGTGACTCTACGGACAATAGACCTCAGCAGCGATTCAATCCACTGTCTACCTACCTTTCTGATCATGCTCATCATTTAGTACACAAACGTTTTTATAATTCTGTGACTGTAGCCATATGAAAGCCCGTGTTACTGCGACCACCTCTATGTTGGTCTACTGCCCCACGTGACCACGACGTGTCGGCAGAAAGTTGACACGTGCTGGCGCACACAGACCACCAATCCTGCCTTGCTGACTGGCCATACAAATCTAACTTTCTTATAGATAACTATGTGCTGTATAGAGATAGAACAAAGGCATCGATCATTAGTTGATCTTAAAAACTAGAACTCCTGTGACTATGTTTGGTGGTTGGCATTGTTCAAATCGAGACGAGTTGCTCGGCACACAACACGGTATTCATTGGCTCCCAGGCTTACTTGTGAAAGCGACAAGTGTCAATAGGAAAGTTCCAAATAACGATGACTGTTAGGTCGTGGCTTGTAGCTGCCACAAGTATATGTAGCGGACTGTCTCTGCTGTGTAGCTGAGAACTTGGCGTCTATTGTTCTATCTTGATGTGTGCGTACAACTGTCATGGCTGCTTATTGTTTTCGCTTTCTGAAAAGGTCTTTTAATCATATTGTGTCCGTTTAGAGTCTTTGGACCGACTCATTCGACGTCAGTCATGGTGAGCCCGTTTAGTCTTTGGACTTAGACATCCGACTTTAGACAGGCAGTGTCAGCTTACATTATTTGGGTCCATATATCCAACGGTAGCCAAGTTATGTCCATTTAGTCCTTGTCTCACACTTCCTTATGTATTGTGTTTCTCTTATCTGTTTGCTTGTGCTAGCGTCATATTTGATGACTTCAATGTCTCTTTTACTCCATCTAACCAACTCTTTCTGGGTCGTACTCTCGCCTTGTATCCCGATGCCAGATATGCATCAGACACTCATCAGGACATCCTCAAATCATGGGTAAACGATGCCCGTCCAACGTGCGCCTTACTAAAGTCACACACTGGTTCCAATGTCTGAGATGACAGGTTCAGATGTCCACCGAATGAAAATCATGTTAAGCAGCAGCTCGGTCCAAACGTACACGACCCCAAGTAAACGAATGGTAATGCAAAAAAAACAAAACAACAACAACAGACCATGCTTCGAGTGCATGTTTCTCAAAGCTTTCAGAAAGATACTGAATGTCCCCGATTTGGAACATCGTATCCCCAGCAAATACATCCTCCAGGCTTGTAGGTAGAAAATGTCAGACTGGCTGCTAAATGGAAAATTGCTTGCCTAGCAAATTCATCTGGTGGAGTCTCACCCGACCGCATAGTGTATGGGTGTCATCAAGGTCCCAAATCTGCGAACTGCAACCATGTAGCGCCCGAAGGCGTAGCCTGAAATGCGCGGGAAGACCAATATACGTAAGTGAGGTTAGGCAGCCATGTGCATGACGTGACGGTTTCCATGGGTGAGTCCAGTATCAGAGCATCGTGTGTGAGATCTGTGCTTATGGAAGCCTTCTTGGGTGGCGGGGAATGCCCATGGTCTGCCTCTGTCGTCTCTTGAGGGCCGACGGCTGCGGCCACTGCGAAGAGGAAGGCGAAGGCGTAGACTTATTCTTGTTTCTCTTTCTCTATCTAGTCATCCATCCTTTGTGAACACACTGCCCAGATACTTGCACTCTAACTTGTTTTAATAATGTTCCATTTATATTTACGTTAAATTGCACTGGTGTTCGTCGAATTGCCATACACTCTTGTCTCTTCGATGTTAATCTTCATATCAAACTGTTGACAGCATTTATCCTGGCACTTTATATAAGAGTAATCAACTGGAAATTGAAAATATTTTCATTTTACTTGCTGATTTGTTTATTAAGCAACATCTTCAAAAAGGTGTTTTAAAGGTCAGTTTTATCTGTGTATAAGTAACTTGAAAATAATGTTTCGCCGTTGTGAATGTCAATAGTGCAGAGACAAACATGTACCGTTTACTTAAACAGAACAGGCCGAGAGAGAGTGAGAGAGAGAGAGAGAGAGAGAGAGAGAGAGAGAGAGAAAGAAAGAGGGAGAGAGAGAGAGAGAGAGAGAGAGAGAGAGGGAGAGAGAGAGAGAGGGAGAGAGAGAGGAGAGAGAGAGATAGTGAGAGAGATAGTGAGAGAGAGAGAGAGAAAGAGGGAGAGATAGAGAGAGAGAGAGAAAGAAAGAGGGGGAGAGAGAGAGGAGAGAGAGAGAGAGAAAGAGAGAGAGATTGTTTTATACATACACACACCTATATATATATATATATATGTGTGTGTGTGTGTGTGTATGTGTGTTTCGGGGGTGTGGGTGTGTGTAGAGAGAGAGGGGAGGAGGGGAGGGACAGAGAGAGAGAGAGTTATAATTGACAATAGTAAAACAGGAACTGGGTGTGTGTGTGTGTGTGTGTGTGTGTGTGTGTGTGTGTGTAGAGAGAGAGGAGGGGAGGGAGAGAGAGGGGTATTATTGACAATACTAAAGCAGGAACTATGTGTACAAAGAAGGTGTGTAGAGAACACAATTGCCAATGTCCTGGTCGCTGTATGAGTCCCTCCCTGATAAACCTATTTCGCTGGTCAAAAAATACCAGGCAGGCCGGATCTCATTATCATGTAACTGGTAGCGATGTATTTCTCTCTTGCCGAGCCAGCACTGCTGAAACGACAGAATGAACGAACGATCTTTATTTCCAAAGGGTAACAAATTGGGCACGCAGGCCCGTCTTACATTCGGCCCTTCCAATCATTCATCTTTCATTCATCAATTAATTGTGAGTGACTTAAAGAGAGACGACATGTCTCCACGACAAGTAACACTGAAGGATACTTTTCATAGTGGAAGAGAAAAGACTCGACAAGGCGATATGGCGTCGATACACGTCCAGGGCCGAAGAAAACAGACGAATCCACACCTTTTGACACCTAGACATACCAGGGCAGAGATAATAAACTTCATAAATTAGCATTGCACCTCTGCATCCAAAGGTAGAAGAGGATAACTAATGAAGATGTTAAGATATGTCTGCATCAGGGAATATAATCAGGTGCCGTCTCCACAATGAAGGTTGGCTGCATTGGATCTCCAACATTCTCTCACGCCATAAGTGAAATATTTCGGATACGTTAACATACATACACACATCTTTTAACAACCATAATGGATGGTAAGGATGAAAGCAAGCGAAGCAAGAGGTAGACAGAATAATCAAGCTATTTCTTAGTATGTACTTGCTTGCTTGTGTTCGTTGGCTTGAGCTCCAACGCGAAGTCCTGTATGTCGGATGAAGACATCCTGTTGTCCAACATCAGTGTGATGTCATACAGGACCTGAGTTTTGCGTGAGTATCCGTTGTCCCATGTCTGGCTTATTGGTGTGCAGACTGGTGGTTCCTCGCCGTACAGGCAGACACTCTCCGACTTCGGAGGAATCAGCGATCCTATTGACTTCAGCCAGGACCCCGAAGGGACCTGTTGCCCAGGACGCTCGACGAGGTCGCGTCAATAGGTCTTGGCCAGTATATAACCCGGCCCTGGTGCCTTGGAAACACCGCTGCGTCCCTTAGTATCTACTGATACGTGTTTGTTCTTTAGTTTTTGTGCCATTTGTCCAGTGAATTGGCTTTCCTTATTGCATCTATTTTCGATCTCTTCTTCTGATTTGCCAGTTAATTATATTACAATTCCTTAGTACTTAAAGCTCTTTACTTGTTTCATGCTTTTTTAGATGAATCCTTGTTGTTATATTGGTTTTTTTTTCTTTCTGTTCTTCTTTGGTTATAGTCACGACCCGTCTGTGTCCAGCCGTAAGTGCGGGAATTCCCTGTAGTTGTTAAATTAAAAACAGCTGTGCATGACCGCCATGGAGGACAACTCTGTCAGATTGATGTACGAAATGTGGATGATTAGCTCACGGGATGATTCATCTGAATTAATGGGCCCTAATTATAACTTCTTTTCTGAGGTTGAGCGGGGATGGAGTAATGGGAAGTTGGATCGATGGATGCTCAGGATCCTCGCCGGTGCTACGGAGTTCGTGCACTGAGCTGAGAATCTCCGGACTCAGGCTTCAGTTAGAAGTAGAACGGAGCACTTATAGGTTACAGCCGTGTGCCGTGATGTTGATCCGTCGACTAAACTAAACTAATGGATGGTTGGGTGGGTGGATAGAAAGATGGATGGATGGGTGGGTTGGTGAGTGGATGGGTGTGTGGGTGGGTGGATGGAAAGATAGATAGATGGGTGGGTTGGTGAGTGGATGGATGGATGGATGAATGAATGGATGGAGGTTGCTTCCTTTGCTTTATCGGGTAATACGGCTTCATGTTCATCTCATCTCTAGGGGATTACACTTATTTTTACACTGTCTGCAACGAGAATGATCTGTTGACTAACTAACTAACTAACTAACTAACTAACTAACTACTAACTACTACTAACTAACTAACTAACTTAACTAACTACTAACTAGCTAACTAACTAGCTAGCTAGCTAGGTAATTATCTAACTAGCTAACAAACAAACTAACCAACTAGCTACAAACTTATTAACAAACTAACAAACTAGCTAACTGACTAACTAACTAACTAGCTAACTAACTAACTAACTAACTAACTAACTAACTAACTAGCTAGCTAGCTAGGTAATTATCTAACTAGCTAACAAACAAACTAACCAACTAGCTAACAAAACTTATTAACAAACTAATAAACTAGCTAACTAACTAACTAGCTAGCTAACTGACTAGCTAGTTAGCTTAGTGTGAGCTAGCTACAGCAACGTAAAATAATGTAGTTTTAGCATAAACAATTTGTTCTTGTTGTTGCCATAACGATGTCTTTTCTGTCATGTTAAACCTAATTCTTGCACAAGTACCTGTTTAATTTTGTGGTTTCTATGTATTCTAGGAAAGTAAAATAATAGTATGAATGAATGAGAATGAATGAATGAATGAATGGATAAACCTGTCTTCTTTTATTCCGTGTTTGGACAATCTTCGATTAACTTGAATTACCAAATTGAAAACTAAACATGCGAGTACAGTATTTGATTTCGTGTAATCTCAGCTCAAGAACTTCCATTGTTGTGAATTAATAACTTTTGACAAAAAATATATTATACAAATAACATGAATAGCATTTTTCCGTGTTAAAAAACTCGATATTAATATGTTTTCCATGCCTCGAACAATAACTTGGGCTCTGTGTTTGCGATAAAACTGGCAAGTGTTATATTTATCCAAAGTGCAGGCACTGAAGGGTATGCCTGGTTGTAATATAGTTTATTAGCAGATAAGAAGAACTGTAATACGAATTTTGGCGGATTTTGATGGTATTGCTGGAGTCTGTTGCCAAGATGGCGCGTTATACATGTTGATTACATTCTTGAGGTAAACAAATCCTGCTGGCGTCTGTTCCTGATGATTTTATTACTAATGTGCTGTTTTCGCGAGTGTTTTGAAACTGGATTTGTTAATGTGAGAGTGTGATGGGGACGTGGGAGGGGCGTTTTCTGTGAGATTCTGTGTGTTGGGGATAAGCAGTTTGTGTGTGTGTGTGTGTGTGTGTGTGTGTGTGTGTGTGCGTGCGCGCCTTGGGGGGAGGGGGGCGTTTAGTTGAGATTGTGTGTGAGTGGAGATATAGTCTGTGTGGTAGAATATGTGTGGGAGAATGTGTGTGAGAGACGGTTGTTTTAGATAGAAGTGTGTGACGCATTTTATGTGAGAAGCAGTATGTATGTGCTAGTGTGTATGCGGAAACATCGTTTATGTGAGAGTATGTGTCTATATGAAAGTGAGAGTATGTGTCTATATGAAAGTGAGAGTATGTGTCTATATGAAGTGAGAGTATGTGTCTATATGAAAGTGAGAGTATGTGTCTATATGAAAGTGAGAGTATGTGTCTATATGAAAGTGAGAGTATGTGTCTATATGAAAGTGAGAGTATGTGTCTATATGAAAGTGAGAGTATGTGTCTATATGAAAGTGAGAGTAGTGTCTATATGAAAGTGAGAGTGTGTAGTCTATATGAAAGTGAGAGTATGTGTCTATATGAAAGTGTGAGAGCTTGGTCTATATGAAAGTGAGAGTATGTGTCTATATGAAAGTGAGAGTATGTGTCTATATGAAAGTGAGAGTATGTGTCTATATGAAGTGAGAGTATGTGTCTATCATGAAATGTGAGAGTATGTGTCTATATGAAAGTGAGAGTATGTGTCTATATGAAGTGAGAGTATGTGTCTATATGAATGTGAGAGTATGTGATCTATATGAATGTGAGAGTATGTGTCTATCTGAAGTGAGAGTAGAGTCTATACGAAAGTGCGAGTATGTGTCTATATGAAAGTGAGACTATGTGTCTATATGAAAGTGAGAGTACTGTGTCTATATGAAAGTGAGAGTATGTGTCTATATGAAGTGAGAGTCATGTGTCTAATGAAGTGAGAGTATGTGTATATGAAAGTGAGAGTTGTGTCTATATGAAAGTGAGAGTATGTGTCTATATGAAGTGAGGTATGTGTCTATATGAAGAGTGAGAGTCAGTAGTGTACTATATGAAAGTGAGAGTACGTGTCTATATGAAAGTGAGAGTATGTGTCTATATGAAGTGAGAGTATGTGTCTATATGAAAGTGAGAGTATGTGTCTATAGAAAGTCTAGAGAGTATGGTGTCATATTGTTTTATAGTGATAGAGTATGGTCTATATGAAAGTGAGAGTATGTGTCTATCTGAAAGTGAGAGTATGTTCTATATGAAAGTGAGAGTATGTGTCTATATGATAAAAGTGAGAGTATGTGTCATATGAAAGTGAGAGTATGGTCTATATGAAAGTGAGATTATGTGTCTATATGAAATGGAGAGTATGTGTCTATATGAAAGTGAGGTATGTGTCTATATGAAAGTGAGAGTATGTGTCTATATGAAAGTGAGAGTAGTGTCTATATGAAAGTGAGAGTATGTGTCTATATGAAAAGTGAGAGTATGTGTCTATATGAAAGTGAGAGTATGTGTCTTATGAAAGTGAGAGTATGTGTCATATGAATGTGAGAGTATGTGTCTATAGAGTGCGGAGATGTGTCTATATGAAAGTGAGAGTAATGTGGTTATATGAGTGAGAGTAGTGTCTATATGACAGTGAGAGTAGCGCTAATGAAAGTGAGGTATGTGTCTATATGAAAAGTGAGATTATGTGTCTATATGACAAGTCAGGAGACGTCATGTGTCCAACCGTCTATACTGTGTAAAGTGAGAGTAGCGTGTCGTATATGAAAGTAGAGAGCATGTTGGTCTACATCGAAAGGCAGAGTATGTGTCTATATGAAAGTGAGAGTATGTGTCTATATGACAGTGCAGCGTATGTGTCTCGTATGATGTGAGAGATGTGTCTATCTGAGTGAGTGTATGTGATCTATAGGCGAAAGTGAGAGTATGTGTCTATATGAAGTGAGAGTATCGTGTCTATATGAAAGGAGAGAGTAGTGTCTATATGTGAGTTGAGAGTCGTGTCTCCATGAAAGTGTAGAGTATCGGTGTCTATATGAATATGTCCGAGAGTATGGGTCACTATATGATTAAGCGAGAGTCTGTGTAATATGAAAGTGAGACGTATGGGTCTATATGAAAGTGAGAGCTAGTATGTGTCTATATGACAAAGTGAAGAGAGTACTGTGTCTATATTGACCCAGTGAGAGTATGTGTCTATATGAAACGTGAGAGTATGTGTCTACATGAAGTGAGAGTTATGTGTCTATGAAAGGGAGAGTATGGTGGCTATCATGAAAGTGACAGTCTGTGTCACGGTAGGCGAGTCCATGTGTCGTATATGAAGTGCGCGAGTTAGTGTCTGATAGTGAGAGTATGTGTCTATATGAAGTGAGAGTATGTGTCTACACGCTATGAATGTGCGCGTATTGGTTATATGAGTGCGAGTCGTGTCTATATGAAAGTACCGAGAGTATGTCAGTCTATATGAAAGTGAGAGTATGTGTTATATGAAAGTGAGAGTATGTGTCTATATGAAAGTGAGGGCGTATTGTGTCATCATGAAGGAGCGTGAGTCTATATGAAAGAGTGTATGTGTCTCTATATGAAAGTGAGAGTATGTGTCTATATGGAAAGTGAGAGTATGTGTCTATCTGAATGTGAGAGTATGTGTCTATATGAAAGAGAGAGTATGTGTCTATATGAAGTGAGAGCATGTGTCTATATGAAAACTGAGAGTATGTGTCTAGATGAAGTCTGAGAGTATGTGTATAGGAGTGATGAGTAGGTCTATATGAATAGTGAGCGTATGACTGTCTATATGAAGTGCGAGTATGGTCGATTGCAAAGTGAGAGTATGTGTGTCCTATATGAAAGTGAGAGGATGTGTCTATATGAAAGTAGGAGAGTATGTGTCCATATGCAAGTTGAAGGTTAGTGTCATAGAATAAGTGAGAGCATGTGTACTATATGAAAGCGAGCGTATGTGTCTAGACGAGTGAGTGTAGGTCGATATGACAGTGAGGAGCATGTGTCTATATGTGCAAGTGAGAGTATGTGTCTATATGAAAGTGAGAGCTGTGAGTCTATATGACATGTGAGTGTATGTGTCTATATGAAAGTGAGAGTATGTAGTCTATATGGAAAGTGAGAGTGTGTGGTCTATACTGAAAGTGAGAGTATAGTGTCTACATGAAAGTACTCGTGAGAGTATGTGTCTATTATGAAAGTGAGAGTATGATGTCTATATGAAGTGAGAGTATGCTGTCTATAGAGTGAGTAGTCATGTGTCTATATGAAAGTGAGAGTATGTGTCCTATATGAAAGCGAGAGTATGCGTCTAATGAAGTGAGAGTATGTCTCTATATAAATGAAATATTGTCAATGAAAGAGAGTAAGTCATATATCAAAGTGAGAGTAGTGCCTATATGAAAATGAGAGTAGTGTCTATTGAAAGTGAGAGTATGTGTATATTGAAAGTGAGAGTATTTGTCTATATGAAGTGAGAGTATGGTCTATATGAAAGTGAAGTATGTGCCTATATGAAAGAAGAAGTATGATATAAAAGAAAACGGGTCTAATAAAAGTGAGAGAAGTTTCTATAGAAAGTGAGAGTATGTGTCTATATGAAAAGGACACAAAAAAAACAAAAAACCAAAAAACCAAAAAAAAAAAATAGGAGCCATCTTATGGTCTATATGAAAGTTTGAGTGAGATGTATGGTCTATATTGAAAGTGAGAGTATGTGGTCTATATGAAAGTTGAGAGTATGTGTCTAGATGGAAAAGTGAGGAGTAGTGTCTATTATTAGTGCAAAAGGTCGAGGAGGATGTGGTCTATGAAAGTGAGAGTATGTGGTCTCATATGAATGGGAGAGTATGTGTTATATATGAAAGTGAGACCGGTATGTGTCGTATTGAAGAGTGAGAGTATTTGTACATATGAAAGTGAGGTATGTGTCTAGAATATGAATGGGAGTAATGTGTTATATATGGGAAAGGGGAGTATGTGCACCTATATGAAAATGTGAGGACGTTCAGATGTGTCTATATGAAAGAGTGAGAGTATGTGTCTATATGAAAGTGAGAGTATGTGTCTCTATGAAAGTGAGAGTATGTGTTCTATATCGAAAGTGAGAGGATGTGTACTATGATATGTAAAAGTGCAGAGTAGTGAATCGTATATATGAAAAAAATGCACTAAGAGGCGTATGGGGCGGTCTAATATGAAAGTGAGCAGTATGTGTCTATCAGAACAAGTCAAAGAGATAGCGATAAGAAGGAGAGTATGTGTCTTATTATTGAAAGTGGAGAGTAATGGTGTCTATATGAAAGGGTGAGAGTATGATGTCTATATGAAAGTATGAGAGTATGTTTCATATATGCCATGAATGCCAGAATGCGAAGAGTATGGTCTATATGAAAGTAAAGACACAATGAAGATCATTTTAGGCATGAATGGGGGTTATAATAGACTTAAATGAAAGTCGAGGCGGAAAAAAAAACCTGAGTTAATTGGAACGCAAGGAGAAAGAAGGATTCACATAGAGACCATGGTGTCTATGAAATCAGAGAGTACACAAAGTGGAACACAGGGGGAGGGAGATAGGAGTTGTCTATATGGGGAACAAAGACACTGGAAACTTTGACAGAAATAGAAGACAACGCTAAACAAACGAAAGAACGCGAAAGTCACTTATAAATGTAGTCTGATAAAACAATGCTGAAAGTACGGTTACAGTCATGTGTCTATATGAAAAGTGTGAGAGTATAGTGTCTGATATGAACAGTATGAGTAGTAGTGTCTATAGGAAAAGTGAGAGTATGTGTCTCATATGAAAAGTGGAGATTATGATTGTTCTACACATGAACAGTTGAGAGTATGGTGTCTATATGAAAAGTGATTTGAGTATGTGGTCTTATGAACGGCAGAGCAGTATGTGATCTAATGATGAAAGTGAGAGGATGTGGAGCTTATGAAAGTTGAGGAGTATGTGGTCATCATGAAAGTGAGAGTATATGTGTCTGATTATGGAAAAGTGAGAGTATGTGTGTCCATATGGCAGTAAAAGACCCTAGAGGAGTATGTGGTCTATATGAAAGTAGGCGAGAGGTATGGTGTCTATTATGACAAGTGAGAGTATTGTGTCTATATAGAAGGTGAGGGTCTGTAGTCTATATGACACAGTGTCTCCGCGGAGAGTAATGTGTCTATATGAAAGTGAGGTATGGGTCACTATATAGGGGGGAAAGCCAAGACGAGTTATGTGTCATTTATGTGCCTATATGCAAAGTTTCTGGCGCAGAGGAGTATGTGTCTATTTGAAAGTAGAGAGTATGTGTCTATATGAAAGTGAGAGTACCAATAATTGGTCTATATAAAAGTAGAGAGTATTGTGGTCTATAGGAACTAAGTTCTAGTGCAGAAGTAGGTGTCTATATGAAAAGTGAGAGTATGTCTGTCTATTGAAGTAAAGAAAGAGTTATGTGTCCTATATTGGAAAGTTGAGCGAGTAAGTATGTGTCTATATGAAAAGTGAGAGGTATGTGTCTATATGTTAAAAGGTTAAACAAAGTCGAGGGAGATGTGTCCATATGAAAGTGAGAGTATTGCCTATGCATTCTATATGAAATTCGAGAGTAAGTTATGTGTTCTATATGAAAGGAGAGATATGTGTCTATATTGAAAGTCCCCCTCCCCCCGGAGAGGAGTATTGTCGCTACAAGAAAGCCATACCATGCTAGTGGCACTCAGCGATTGTAATGTCGAAATCATATATGAAAGTACTAAGAGCCAGAGAAGTCTGTAGTCTAGAGAAGGAACCATGATAGATGTGAAGCGAGAGTACAGATAGTGCTATCACTATATTGACTCCAAGTCGAGAGTATATGATGCGATGAACTATGATAGCGAAAAGTTACGATGAGTACATGTGGATCTATATAGCTAACGTCAATGGAGCACAGTATGTGTCTATTAATGAATGTGCACGAGTAATGTGAACGTATTCGGAGTCGTCTAAGTGAATAGGGAGAGTATGTGGTCTATCATGAAAGTGAGAGTATGTGTCTATATGAAAGTGAGAGGGATGTTGTCTATACTGAATAGTGGAAGATGTATGTGTCTATGATGACACATCAACCCTCGTACCTCCCTCCCCCCACCAGAGACAACAAATCACGAGAGTATGTGAATCATATATGAAGTGAGAGTAATGTGTGAATATATGGAAAGTGAAGAGTATTCAGATAGAAACAGGTCTATTAGAAAGTGAGCAGTTGTGTCTATTAATGAAATTTTGCTGGATAGGTGTCTATTTTGTATTTTTTTTTTATGAGATAAAGTACGGGACACGCCCAGAGAGTGTGTGGTTCGCACCTATATGACACAGCATAAGAGAGTATCGTGTCTAAATATGAATAAAGTCGACGAGTGATTTGTGTTTTTTTTTGCTATATGAAAGTACCCTTGAGCACGCTATAGGTGTCTATATCGCAAAGTCGAGACGCATGATGTAATACGCATGAAAGTGAGGAGTACGGTCTATATGAAATTGAGAGTATGTGTCTATATGAAAGTACAACGAGAGTATGTGTTCTAGATGAAATGAGAGTATAGTGTTCTATCATGAAGTAGAGAGTATGTGTCTATATAAAGTGGAGAAGTAGATGTCTATATGAAGACGGCAGACACTCAACCAAGCAACCTACGCCCCCCCCTAGAGAGATTTGTTTCTCATATGAAGCCCTTGTGTGTACTTCCGGAGAGTAATGTGTCTATCATTAGAAAATTTGAGAGTATGTTCTATATGCACAACGCTGGATTTGGAATGTATGTCGTGATGAAAGGTGGGGTGAGGCATCACAGCGCGACGTCTGATTTATGGAAAGGAGAGTTTGTGTCTATATGAAACCCTTCAGCTCTGAGGTATTGAGCGGAATCTATATGAATGTTGAGAGATGTGTTCTATATGAAAGTGAGGAGGTATGTGTCTATATGAACGTAGAGAGTTAGTGTACATATGAAAGTAGAGCATGTATATCGGAAAGATGAGAGGTGAGTGTCTATATGAAAGTCGAGAGTATGTGTCCTATATGGGGAAAGTGAGAGTAGTGTATATATTAAAGGTGAGCGAGATAATGGTCTATAGAAGTGAGAGTATGTGTCATTGTATGTAAAAGTCGAGAGTATGTCGTTCCCCCCCCTATATCGGCCACACGCGACGAGAAGTATGTGCTCGATATGAAAAGTGAGAGTATGTGCATATATGAAAGAGAGGAGTATGTGTCTATATGAAGTATGAGAGTAGTGTCTATATTGGAAAGAGTGAAGAGTAAGTGTCTTATATGAAAGTAGATGTATGTTCTAGTATTAAAGTGAGATTATTTGTCTATATGAACGTGAGATATGTGTCTATATGACAAGTGAGAGTATGTGTCTTATGAAAGTGGGAGTATGTGTCATATGAAATTGAAGTATGGTGTCTATATGAAATTTATAGTATGTTGTCCTATATGACAGTGATAGTTATGTGTCTATATTGGCAAGTGAGAGTATGTGTCTATATGAAAGTGAGAGTATGTTCTGATTTAAAGTGTAGTATGTTGTCTATATGAAAGTGATAGTATGTGTCTATGTATTAAAGTGAGAGTAGTTGTCTATATGACGTGAGAGTATGTGTCCTATATGAAATTGAGAGTATGTTTCCTATGTGATGAGCGTAATGTTGTCTATATAAGTGAGAGTATGTTCTATATGAAGTGAGAGTATGTGTCTATCTGAAATGAGAGTATTGCTATATGAAGTGAGAGTCTGTGTCTAAATGAAAGTGAGAGGTAGGTGTCTATATGAAGTGAGAAGTATGTGTCTATATAAGGGAGTATGTGTCTTATAGAAAGTGAGAGTATGTTCTATTATGAAAGTGAGAGTATTGTCTAGATGAAAGTGCGAGTATTGTCAATATGAAGTGAGAGTATGTGTCTATATGAAAAGTGAGATATGTGTCTATTATGAATTGAGAGTATGTTCTGTATGAAAGTGAGAGTATGTGTCCTATATGAACGTGAGAGATGTGTCTATATGAACGTGAGAGTATGTGTCCCCTATATGAAAGTGAGGAGTAGTTTCTATATGAAAGTGAGAGTATGTGTCTTATTAAAGTGATAGTAGGTGTCTATATGAAAGTGAGAGTATTTGTCTATATGTAAAGTGGAGTATGTGTCCATATATGAAAGTGAGAGTATGTGTCTATAATGAAGGGAGAGTATGTTCATATGAAAGTGAGTATTTGTCTATATGAAAGTGAGAGTAGTGCTATATGCAAGTGAGAAGTATGTTCTATATGAAAGTGAGGTATGTGTCTATATTAAAGTGGAGTATGTGTCTATGAATGAAAGTGAGATATGTGTCTATATGAAGGTGAGAGTATGTGTCTATATGACAGTGATAAGTATGTGTCTATATGAAAGTTGAGAGTATGTGTCTATATGAAAGTGAAGTATGTGTCTATGTGAATTTAGAGTATGTGTCTATATGATGTGGAGTCCTTTGTCCTATATGAAAGTGAGGTATGTGTCCTATAGAAAGTGAGAGTATGTGTCCTATATGAAAGTGAGAGTATGTGTCTATATGAAGTGAGGAGTAGTGTCCCTAAATGAAGTGATAGTATGTGTCTATATGAAAGTGAGAGTATGATGTCGATATGAAAGTGAAGAGTATGGTGTCCTATATGAAGTGAAGTATTTGTGTCTATATGACAGTGAATAGTATGTGTCTATATAAAAGTGAGAGTTGTGTCTATATGAAGTGAGAGTAATGTGTCTATATGAAATGAGAGTATGTGTCTGTATGAAAGTGAGAGTATCTGTCCTATAGAAAGTGAGAGTATGTGTCTATATGAAAGTGAGAGGTATGTGTCTTATGAAAGTGAGAGTATGTCTATATGAAAGTGAGAGTTATGTGTCTAAGGAAAGTGAGAGTATGTGTCTATATGAAAGTAGAGTATGTGTCCTATATGGAAATGAGAGTATTTGTCTATATGACAGTGAGAGTATGTGTTCTATATGAAAAGTGAGGTTATGTGTCTATATGAAGGTGAGAGTATGTGTCTAATGTAAGTGAGTATGTGTCTATATGAAGTGAGAGTTAGGTTGTCTTATGAAGTGAGAGTATGTGTCTATATGAAAGTGAGAGTATGTGTCTATATGAAGTGAGAGTATGTGTCTATATGAAAGTGAGAGTATGTGGTCATATGAAAGTGAGAGTATTGTTCCTATATGAATTGAGGATTATGTGTCATATGAAAGTGAGATTATTGTCTATATTACGTGAGAGTATGTGTCTATCTAAAGTTGAGAGTATGTGTCTATATAGAGTGAGAGTATGTTCCTAATATAAAGTGAGATATTGTGTCTATCTGAAAGTGGAGTATTGTCCATATGACAGTGAGATTATGTGTCTAATTATGAAAGTGAGAGTATGTTTGTCTATATGAAATGAAGAGTATGTGTCTATATGAAAGTGATAGTAATGTGTCTAAAAGAAGTGAGAGTATGTCTCTATATGAAAGTGAGAAGTAATTGTGTCTAATAATGAAAGTGAGATTATTTTGTCTAATGAAAAGTGAGATATATTGTCTATATGGAAAGGAGAGTATGTGTCTATTATGCAAGTGGAGTATGTGTCTATATGAAAAGTGAAGTTGTGTCCTAATATGACGTGAGAGTATGTGTCGATTAAGTGAGGAGTATTTGTCTATATTAACGTGAGAGTTGTGTCTATATGAAGTGAGAGTATGTGGCTATAAGAAAGTTATAGTATGTGTCTAGAAAGTGGAGTATTTGTCTATATGAAAGTGAGAGTATGTGTCTATATGAAAGTTGAGAGTTGTGTTATATGAAAGTGAAGTATGTGGTCTATATGAAAGTGATAGTATGTGTCTATATGAAAGTGAGAGATGTGTCTATATTAAAAGTTGAGAGTATTTGTCTATATGAAAGTGAGAGTATTGTCTATATGTAAAGTGAGAGATGTTGGTCCTATATGAAAGTGAGAGTATGTTTCTATATGAAAGTGAGGTATGTGTCCTAATGAAAGTGATAGTATGGTGTCTATATGAAAGTGAGAGTTGTGTCTTATGAAAGTGTAGAGTCTTGTGTCTATATGAAAGTGAGAGTATGTGTCTCTATGAAAGTGAGTATTTGTCTATATTAAAGTGATAGTATGTGTCTATATGACAGTGAAGTTGTTGTCTATTGAAAGTGAGAGTATGTGTATATATGAAAGTTGAGAGTATGTGTCTATATGAAAGTGAGAGTATGTGTCTATATGGAAAGTGAGAGATGTGCTATATGAAAGTGAGAGTATGTGTCCTATATGAAATTGAGAGTATGTGTCTATATGAAAGTGAGAGTATGTGTCTATATGAAAAGTGAGAGTATGTGTCCCCTATATGAAAGTGAAGTATGTGTCTATATGCAAGGAGTATGTGTCTATGATTAAGTGAGAGTATGTGTTATATATGAAAGTGAGAGTATGTCTCTAATGAAAGTGAGAGTATGTGTCTATATGAAGTGAGAGTATTTGTCTATATGAAAAGTGAGAGTATGTGTCTCTATGAAAGTGAGGGTAATGTTCTTATATGAAAGTGAGAGTATGTGTCTATATATGAAAGTTGAGAGTATGTGTCTATATGAAAGTGAGATATGTGTCATATGAAGAGTGAGAGGTAGTGTCTATATGAAAGTGAGAGTATGGTGTCTATAATGAAAAGTGAGAGTATGTGGTCTATATGAAGTGGAGAGTATTTGTCTATATGAAATTGGGGAAGAAAGTATGTGTCTATATTTAAAGTGAGAGTATTGTCTATATGAAAGTGCGAGTTATGTGTCCTATATGAAAGTGATAGTATGTGTCTATATGAAAGTGAGAGTATGTGTCCTATATGAAAGTGAGAGTATGGTGTCCTATATGAAGTGAGAGTATGTGTGCTCTATGAACGTGATATATGTGTCTATATGCAAGTGAGAGTAATGTGCTATATGAAAGTGAGAGTAAGTGTGTCTATATGAAAATTGAGAGTATGTGTCTATTGAAAGTGAGAGTATAGTGTCTATTGAAAGTGAGAGTAGGTGTCTATATGAAGTGAGAGTATGTGTCTATATGAAAGTGAAGTATGTGTCTATATGAGAGGTGAAGTATGTGTCTATATGAAAGTGAAGTATGTGTCTATATTAAAAGTGAGAGTCTGTTTCTATATGAAAGTGAAGTAATGTGTCTATATGAAATGGAGTATGTGTCTATATGCAAGTGATATTAATGTGTCTATATGAGTGAGAGTATGTTCTATATGAAGTTGAGAGTATTGTCTATATGAAAGTGAAGTTGTTTCTCTATGAAAGTGAGAGTATGTGTCTATATGGAGTGATAGTATGTGTCTATATGAAAGTTTAGAGTGTGTGTCCCTATAGAAAGTGAGAGTATTTGTCTATATTGAAAGTGAGAGTATGTGTCTATATTAAAGTGAGAGTCATGTGTCTCTATGAAAGTGAGAGTATTGTGTCTATATGAAAGTGAAGTATGTGTCTATCATGAAATTGATGAGGATGTGGTCTATATGAAAGTGAGAGTTATGTGTCTATAATGAAGAGTGAGAGTATGTGTCTATAATGAAAGTGAGAGTATTGTCTATATGAAAGTGAGAGTATGTTCTATATGAATGAGAGTATGTGTCTGATATTAAAGTGAGAGTATGTTTCTATATGAAATGTGAGAGTATGTTTCTATATGAAAGTGAGAGTAATGTGTCTATATGAAAGTGAGAGTAGTGTCTATATGAGTGTGAGAGTATGTGGCTATATGAAAGTGAGAGTATGTGTCCTATGTGAAAGTGAGAGTATGTGTCTATATGGAATTGAGAGTATGTGTCTATATGAAATGAGAGTATGTGTCCATATGAAATTGAGAGTATGTTTCTATATTAAAGTGAGAGTATGTGTCCTATATGCAAGTGAGAGTAATGTGTCTAATGAACGTGAGGTAGGTGTCCATATAAAGTGAGAGTAATGTGTCTATATGAAAGTGAGAGTATGTGTCTATATGCAAGTGATAGCATGTGTCCTATATGACAGTGAGAGTATGTGTCTATATGAAAGTGATCAGGAGTGTCCATAATGAAAGTTGAGAGTATGTGTCTATATGAAGTGAGAGTATGTGTTCTATATGAAGTGGAGTATGTGTCTATATGAAGTGAGAGTATGTGTTCTATATGAAAGTGAGAATGTGTGTATATGAAAGTGAGAGTATGTGTCTATAATGAAAGTGAGAGTATGTGTCTATATAAAAGTGAGAGGTATGTGTCATATGAAAGTGAGAGTTGATTGTCTATTATGAAAGTGGAGTATGTGCCGTATGTGAAGTGAGAGTATGTTTCTATTGAAGTGGAGTATGTGTACTAATATGAAAGTGAGAGTAATGTGTCTATATGAAGGTGATAGTATGTGTCTATATGAAAGTGAGAGTATGTGTCCTATAGGCAAAGTGAGATTATGTGTCTATATGAAGTGAGAGTATGTGTCTATATTAAAAGTCGCTCTATGTTAGATAATCGGGGGTGTGTTGTGTCCTATATGAAGTGAGAGTATGTGTCTATATGAAAGTGAGAGTATGTGTCTATATGAAATGAGAGTATGTGTCCCTATATGCAAGATGAGAGTATGGTGTCTATATGAAAGTGAGAGTATGTGTCTATATAAAGTGATAGTTGTGTCTATATGAAGTGAGAGTTGTGTCTTCTGATCAGTGAGAGTATGTGTTCTAATGAAAGTGAGAGTATTTGTCTATATGAAGTGAGAGTATGTGTCTATATGAAGTGAGAGTCTGTGTCCTATATGAAAGTGAGAGTATGTGTCTATATGAAAGTGAGAGTAATGTGTCTATAGGAAAGTGAGCGTATGTTCCTATATGAAGTGAGAGTATGTTTCTAATGAAGTTGAGAGTATGTGTCTATAGAAGTGAGAGTTGTGTCTATATGAAAGTGAGAGTATGTGTCTATATGAAAGTGAGAGTATGTGTCCTATATGAAGTGAAGTATGTGTCTATATGAAAGTGAGAGTATGTTTCTATATGAAAGTGAGAGTATTTGTCTATATGAAAGTGAGAGTAATGTCTCTATATGAAAGTGAGAGTAGTGGTCTATATGGAAAGTGAGAGTCATGTGTCGATATGAAAGTGAGAAGTATGTGGTCTATATAAAGTGAGAGTATGTGTCTATAGAAAGTGATGAGTATGTGTCTATATGGAAAGTTTAGGTATGTGTCTATATGAATATGTAGAGTATGTTCCTATAGGATAACGTGATAGTATGTGTCTATATGAAAGTGAGAGTATTGTCTATACTGAAGAGTGAGCGGTATTTCTAATATGAAAGGTTGAAAAAAAGTAGAGTTTGTCTATATGAAAGTGAGAGTCATGTGTCCTATAATGAAAGTGAGAGTATGTGTCTATATGAAAGTTTGAGTAATGTTTTTCTATATGAAAGTGAGAGTATGTTTCTATGTGAAAGTGAGAGTAATGTGTCTATAATGAAAGTGAGAGTATGTGTCTATATTAAATGTGAGAGTATGTTGCTATATGAAAGTGAGAGTATGTGTCTATTGAAGGTAGGTATGTGTCATATGAAGTGAGAGTATTGTCTATATGAAAGTTGAGAGTATGTGTCTAGATGAAAGTGAGGTAGATGTGATCTATTGAAAGTGATAGTATTTGGTCTATAGGAAAGTGAGAGTATGTTCTATATGAAGTGGGAGGTATTTTCTATATAAAGTGAGAGTATGTGTCCTATATGAAACAGTGCGGAGGCGGGGAGAGTATTGTCTATATGAAAGTGCGAGGTATGTGTCTATATGAAAGTGAGAGTATGTGTCTTATATGAAGTGAAGTATGTGTCTATCTGAAGGTGATAGTATGTGTCTATATGAAATGGATTATGTGTCTATATGAAAGTGAGAGTAATGGTGGCGATATGAAATTGAAGTATGGTCTATATGAAAGTGAGAGTATGTTTCCGTATAGGAAGTGAGAGTTGTTGTCCTATATGAGTGAGAGTATGTGTCTATATGGAAATGAGAGTATGGTGTCTATATGAAGTGAGAGTAGTTTCTGATATGAAAAGTGAGAGTATGTGTCCTATATGAAATTGAGTAGGTATTGTCATATATGAAAGTGAAGAGTATGTTTCTATATGAAAGTGAGAGTATGTGGCGTATATGAAAGTGAGAGTATGTTCTATATAAAGTTAGAGTATGGGTCCTATATGAAAGTGAGAGTATGGGGCTCTATATACAAGTGGAGAGTAATGTGTCTATATTAAAGTGATATAATGTGTCTATATGAAAGTGAGAGTATGTGTTCTATAATGAAGTGAAGTATGTGGTCTATATGAAAGTGAGAGTATGTGTCCTATATGAAAGTGAGAGTATGTGTTCTATATGAAAGTGAAAGTATGTGTCTATATGACAGTGAGAGTAGTGTCTATATGAAAGTGAGAGTAGTGTCTATGAGTGAGAGTATTTGTCTTATGAAAGTGAATAGTTATGTGTCTATATAAAGTGGAGTAATGTGATCTATATGAAACGTTAGAGTTGTTGTCTATATGAAAGTGAGAGTATGTGGTCTGATAATGAAAGTGAGAGTATGTGTCTTATGAAAGTGAATTAATGTGTCTATATGGAAGTGAAGTATGTGTCTATATGAAAGTGCAGAGTATGTGTCCCTATAGAAGTGATTAGTATGTTGTGTCTATAATGAAAGTGAGAGTATTGTCCTATATGAAAGTTGAGAGTATGTGTCTATATGAAAGTGAGAGTAGTGTCTATATGAATTGAGAGTATGTGTCTATATAAAGTGAGAGTATGTTCCTATATGAAAGTGAGAGTATGTGTCTAATGAAGTGAAGTATGGTCTATTGAAATTGAGAGTATGTGTCCTATATGAAAGTGAGATTATGTGTCCTATAATGAAATTGAGAGTAGTTCTATATGAAATTGATAGTATTTGTCTATATGAAAAGTAGAGTATTGTCTATATGAAAGTGAGAGTATTTTCTATATAAAAGTGAGATTATGTGTCTATATGAAAGTGATAGTAATGTGTCTATATAAAGTGCGAGTATGTGTCTATATGAAAGTAGAGTATGTGTCTATATGAAAGTGATACTTATGTGTCCCTATATGAAAGTGAGATATGTGTCCATATGAAAGTGATATTAAGGTCTATATGAAAGTGGAGTATGTTTCCCTATATGAACGTGAGAGTATGTGTCTAAATGAAGTAGAGTATGTGCTATAATAAAAGTGAAGTAGTGTCATATAAAGTGAGAGTATGTGTCCCTATAGAAAGTGAGAGTATTTGTCTATATGAAAGTGGAGTATGTGTCTATATGAAGTGGAGTATGTGTCTATATAAAGTTAGAGTATGTGTCTATATGAAGTGGAGTATGTGTCTAAAGAAAGTGAGATATGTCCTATATGAAAGTGAGAGTTGTGTCTAAAGAAGTGAGAGAGTGTCTATATGAATTGAAGTATTGTCCACTATTAAAGTGAAGATGTGTCTATATAAAGTGAGAGATGTTATAATGAAGTGAGAGTATGTGTCTATAGAAATGAGAGATGTGTCTATTTAAAGTGAGAGTATTTGTCTCTATATGAAAGTGCAGAGTATGTGTCCTATAATAAAGTGAGAGTATGTGTCTATAGAAAGTGAGAGTATTTGTCCATATTAAAGGAGTATGTGTCTATATGAAAGTGATAGTATGTGTCTATATGAAAGTGAGAGTATGTTTCTAATATAAAGTGAGAGTATGTGTCTATAGACATGAGATACTGTTTCTATATGAAAGTGAGAGTATGTGTCTATATGAAAAGTGAGAGTATGTCCTATATTAAAGTGAGAGTATGATGTCTATCATGAAAGTTAGAGTATTGTCTAATTAACATGAAATAGTGTCTTATGAAGTGAGAGTAGTGTCTATAAGAAAGTGAAGTATTGTCCCTTATGAAAGTGATAGTATGTGTCTATATGAAGTGAGAGTATGTGTCTATATGAAATTGAAGTATGTGTCTATATGAAAGTGAGAGTATGTGTCTAACTGAAAGTGAGAGTAGTTCCTATATAAAGTGAGAGTATGTGTCTATATAAATTGAGAGTATGTGTCTATATGAAAGTGATAGTATGTTTCTATTGAAAGTGAGAGTATGTGTCTATATGAAAAGTGAGAGTATGTGTCTATATGAAATGAGAGTATGTTTCTAATAGAAATTGAGAGTAAGTGTCTATATGAAAGTGAGAGTATGTGTCATATGAAAGTGAGAGTATGTGTCTACAATGAAAGTTAAGTATGTGTCCTATATGAAGTGAGAGTATTTTCTTATGAAAGTGAGACTAATGTGTCCTATATAAAGTGAAGTATTGTCATATAAAGTGAATAATGTGTCTATATGAAAGTGATATTACTGTGTCTATATGAAAGTGAGAGTAGTTCTATATGAAATGGAGTATGTGTCTATATAAAGTGAAGTATGTGTCTATTGAAAGTGAGAGTATGTTCTAATAATGAAAAGTGAGAAGTATTGTCTATATGAAAGTGAGAGTATGTTCTATATGAAGTGAGAGTAAATGTTCTATATGAAATGAGAGTAATTTGTCTATATGAAAGTGAAGTATGTTTCTATATAAAGTGAGAGTATGTCTATATGAAGTGAAGTATGTGTCTATAATGAAAGTGAGAGTATTTGTCTATATAAGTGAGAGTATGGTCTATATGAAAGTGAGAGTATGTTTCTATATGAAAGTGAGAGTATTGTCTATATGAAGTGAAGTATGTGTCTAATGAAAGTGAGTAATTGTCATATGAAAAGTGAGATTATGTGTCCTATGAAGTGAGAGTATGTGTCTAAAACAAAATGTGCAAAAGTGAGAGTATTGTCTATATGAAAGTGAGATATGTGTCTATATTAAAGTGAGAGTATTGTCGATATGAAAGTGAGAGTATGTTTCTATATGAAAGTGAGAGTATGTTTCTATATGAAAAAGTGAGAGTAGTGTCTATATAAAGTGAGATTATGTGTCTATATGAAAGTGAGAGTATCAAAAAAAACAAAAAAACCCAAAAAAACAAAAAAAGTGTCTATATGAAAGTGAGAGTATTGTCTATATAAAGTGAGAGTATGTGTCTAAATGAAAGTGAGAGTATTTGTCAACAAAAACAAAAAAAACGTCTAATGAAAGTGAAGTATGTTCTATATGAAAGTGAGAGTATGTGTCCTATATGAAAGTGAGAGTATGTTTCTATATGAAAGTGAGAGTATGTTCTATATGAAAGTGAGAGTATGTGTCTATATGAAATTGAAGTATGTGTCTATATGAAATGAGAGTATTGTCCTATATGAAAGTGAGAGTACAAAGAAAGTGTCTATATGAAATGAGAGTAGTGTCGTATGAAAGTGAGAGTATGTGTCTATATGAAAGTATAGTATGTTCTATATGAAAGTGAGTAATATTGTCTATATTAAAGTGAGAGTATGTGTCATATAAAGTGAGAGTAAGGTCTATATGAAAATGAGAGTATGTCTATATGAAATTGAGAGTATGTTTCTATAGAAAGTGAGAGTAATTGTCTATATGAAATGAGAGTATGGTCCTAAATGAAAGTGAGAGTATTTGTCTCTATGAAAGTGAGAGTATGTGTCTATATGCAATTGAGAAGTATTTGTCTATATGAAAGTGAGAGTACATAAAGTGAAAGTCCTATATGAAAGTGATAGTATGTGTCTATATTAAAGTGAGAGTATGTGTCTATATGAAGTGAGAGTATATGTCTATATAAGTGAAGAGTATGTTCTATATGAAATGAGAGTAATTTCTATATGAAAGTGAGAGTATGTGTCCTATTGAAAGTGAGAGTATGTGTCTAATGAAATGAGAGTATGTGTCTTATAAATTGAGAGTATGTGTCCTATATGAAAGTGAGAGTATGTGTCTATATGAAAGTGAGAGTATGTGTCTATATAAAGTGAAAGAAGTATGTTTCTATATGAAAGCTGAGAGTATGTGTCTATATGAAGGAGAGTATGTGTCTATAGAAAACCGTGAGAGTATGTGTCTATATGACAGTGAGAGTATGTGTCTATATAAATTGAGAGTATTTGTCTTATGAGTGAGAGTATGTGTCTAATATGAAATTGAGAGTATGTGTCTAATGAAAGTGATAGTATGTGTCCTATATGAAAGTAGAGTATGTCCTATATGAAAGTGAAGTATGTGTCTATATGAAAAGTGAGAGTATGTGTCTATAGAAAGCGGAAGTATGTGTCTATATGAAAGTGATAGTATGTGTCTATATTAAAGTGAGAGAGGGTGTGTCTTGAAATTTCGAGTAGTGGTCTATATGAAAGTGAGAGTAATGTGTCTATATGAAAGTGAGAGTATTTGTCTAAATATGCATGTGAGAGTAGGTGTCTATATGAAGTGAGAGTATGTTCTATAATGAAAGTGAGAGTATTTGTCTATAATGAAGTGGAGTTGTGTCTATATGAAAGTGAGAGTATTGTGATATGAAATTGAGAGTAAATGTGTCTTATGAAAGTGAGAGTATGTGTCTATATGAAAGTGAGAGTATGTGTCTATAATGAAAGTGAGAGTATGTGTCCCTATATGAAAGTGAGAGTAATGTGCTATATGAAAGTGAGAGTATTGTCTATTGACAAGTGGATAGGTATGTGTCTATATGACAGGGTGAGAGTATGTGTCTAGATGAAGTTGAGAGTATGGTGTCTATATGAAGTGGAGAGTATGTGTCTATATGAAAGTGAGGAGTATGTGTCTATATGAAGTGAGAGTATGTGTCTAATATGAAAGTGCGAGTATTGTCTATATGAAAAGATGAGAGTATGTGTCTATATAGAGTGAGAGTATGTGTCCCTATATGAAAGTGAGAGTATGTGTCTATATGAAAGTGAGCAGTATGTGGTCCTATATGAAAGTGAAGTATGTGTCTATATTAAGTGAGAGTATGTGTCCTATATGAAGTGAGAGTATGGTTTCTATATGAAATGAGAGTATTGTCTATATGAAAGTGAGAGTATGTGTCTATAGAAATGAGAGTATTGTCTATATGAAAGTGAGATATGTTTCTATTGAAGTGAGATTATGTGTCTAATGAAAGTGAGAGTGTATGTGTGCTAGATTAAGTGAGGTAGTTGTCTATATGAGAGTGAAGAGTATGTGTCTATATGAAAGTAGAGTAATGTGTCTATATGACCGTGAGAGGATGTGTCTATATGAAAGTGAGAGTATGTGTCTATATGAGTGAGAGTATGTGTCTATATGAAAGTGAGAGTATGTGTCCCCTATATGAAGGCGAGTATGTGTCCTAATTAAAGTGAGAGATGTGTCCTATATGGAACTGAGAGTATGTGTCAGATGAAGTGAGAGTATGTGTCTATATGCAAAGTGAGAGTATTTGTCTATATGACAGTGAGAGTATGTGTCCCTATATGAAAGTTCGATAGGTGTCTATATGAAAGTGAGAGTATGTGTCTATATGAAAGTTAGAGTATGATGTCATATATGACGTGAGAGTATGTGTCTATATGAAGTGAGAGTATTTCCTATGTGAAAGTGGAGAGTATGTGGCGATATGAAAGTGAGAGTATTGTCTATATAAGTTAGAGTATTGTCTAATATGAAAGTGAGAGTAATGTTGTCTAATATGAAAGTGAGGTTGTGTCTATCTGAAGTGAGAGTATGTGTCTATATGAAGTTGACGAGTATTGTCCTATATGAAAAGTGAGAGTATGTGTCTATATGAAAGTGAGAGGTATGTGTCTATATGAAAGTGAGAGTATGTGTCTATATGAAAGTGATAGTATGTGTCCTCTAGAAAGTGAGAGTATGTTTCTATATGAAGTGAGAGTAATGTGTCTATATGAAGTGAGAGTATGTGCTATATGAAAGTGAGAGTATTTGTGTCGATATGAAAGTGAGAGTATGTGTCTATATGAAGTGAGAGTATGTGTCTATATTAAAGTTGAGACGTATGTGTCTATATGAAAGTGAGAGTATGTGTCCTATATGACAGTGAGAGTATTTTGTCTATAATGAAGTGAGAGTATGTGTCTATATGAAGTGAGGAGTGATGGTTGTCTATATTAAAGTGAGAGTATGTGTCTATATGAAAGTGGAGAGTATGTGTCTATATGAAAGTGAAGTATTGTCCTATATGAAAGTGAGAGTATGGTGTCTTATGAAAGTGAGAGTATGTGTCTATATGAAAGTGAGAGTATGTGTCCTATATTAAAGTGAGAGGCATGTTGTCTATAAATGAATTAGGTATGTGTCTATATGAATCGTGAGAGTATGTTGGTCTAAATGAAGTGAGAGTATGTGTCCTTATGAAAGTGAGAGTATGTGGTCTATATTAAAGTGAGAGTATGTTGTCTATATGAAGTGATAAGTAATGTGTCCATATTAAAGTGAGATATGTTCTATATGAAAGTTGAGAGTATGTGTCTATATGAATGAGAGTATGTGTCTATCTAAAGTGGAGTATGGTCTATATGAAAAGTGAGAGATATGTGGTCTATATGAAGTGAGAGTATGTTGTCTATATGAAGTGAGAGTTGTGTCCTATATGAAAGTGGAGAGTATGTGTCTATTATGAAAGTGAGAGTATGTTGTCCTATATGAAGTGAGAGTATGTGTCCTATATGACAAGTTGAGAGTATTTGTGCTATATTAAATTGAGAGTATGTGTCCTATAGGGGGGGGATGAAGTGTGAGTATGTGTCTATATGAAAGTGATAGTATTTTTCTATATAACGTGAGAGTATGTGTCTATATGAAGTGACAGTATGTTTATATGAAAGTGTAGATAGTGTCCTATATGAATTCGAGTATGTGTCTATAGAAGTGAGAGTATGTGTATATATGGAAGTGGAGAGTATGTGTCTATATGGAAGTTAGAGTATGTGGCTAGTGAAGTTGAGCGTAGTGTCTATATGAACCGTGAGAGTATATGTTCTATATGAAAGGTGAGTAGTATGTTACTATATGGAAAGTGAAGTATGTTGTCTATATGAAAGTGGAGAGTATGTGTCTATATGTAAAGTGAGAGTATGTGTCCTCTATGAAAGTGGAGAGTATGTGTCTATATGAAAGTGAGAGTATTTGTCATATGAAAGTGCGAGTATGTTCTATATTGAAAAGTGGAGTATGTGGTCTATATGGAAGTGATGAGTAATGTGTCTATAATGAAAGTGAGAGATGTGTCTATATGAAAGTGCGGAGTATGTTTGTCTATATGAAAGTGATAGTATGTTGTCCTATATTAAAGTGGAGTATGTGTCTATATTAAAGTGAAGTATGTTGTCTATATGAAAGTGAGAGTATGTGTCTATATGAAAGTGGAGTATTTGTCTATATGAAAGTGAGAGTAATGTTCTATTGAAAGTGAGAGTAATGTGTCCCTATATGAAAGTGAGAGTAATGTGTCTAATGAAAAATGAGAGTATGTGTCTATATGAAAGTGAGAGTATGGTCCCCCCCCCCCTAGATGAGTGAAGTGATGTGTCTATCTGAAGTTGAGAGTATGTGTCTATATGAAGTGAGAGTAGGTGTCTATATGCAAGATGAGAGTATGTGTCTTTATGAAAGTGAGAGTATGTTTCTATATGAAAGTGAGAGTATGGTGTCTATATGAAAGTTAAGTATGGTGTCATATATGAAGTGAGAGTAGGTGTCTATATGACAGTGAGAGTATGTGGTCTAATATAAGTGAAGTATGTGTCTATATGAAAGTGAGAGTATGTGTCTATATGAAAGTGAAGAGTATGTGTCTATTATGAAAAGTGAGAGTATGTGTCCTATAGAAAGGACGAGTTAATGTGTCCTATATGAAATGAGAGTATGTGTCTATTGAAAGTGGCGCAGTTATGTTTCTATATGAATGAGAGTAGTGTCTATATAAGTTGAGAGTTATGTGTCTATAATGCAAGTGAGAGTATGTGTCTATATGAAAGTGAAGAGTATGTGTCCTATATGAAAGTGAGAGTATGTGTCCTAATATGAAGTGAGAGTATGTGTCTATATGAAAATGAGAGTATGTTTCTATAGAAAGTGAGAGTATGTGTCCTATATGAAAGTGAGAGTATTGGTCTATTGAAGTGAGAGTATGTGTCTTATGAAAGTTAGATTATGTGGTCTATATGAAAGTGAGAGTATGTTCTATATGAAAGTGATAGTAATGTGTGCTATATGAAAGTGAGAGTATGTGTCTATATGAATTGAGAGAGATGAAGGTGAGAAAAAAGTATGTGTCTTAATGAAAGAGTGAGAGTATGTGTCTATATGAAGTGCAGAGTAGATGTGTCCTATATGAAAGTGAGATATGTGTCTTATGAAAGTGAGGGATGCTGTCGAATAAAGTGAGAGTAGGTGTCTATATGGAAGTGAGAGTAAATGTGTCATCATGAAAGTGAGAGTAAAACTGTGTCTATATGAGAGTTTGAGTATGTGTCCTATACTGAAAGTGAGAGTAATGTTGTCTATATGAAGTGAGAGTATGTGGGCTATAGGAAAGTGAGAGTATGTGTCTATTGAAAGGGAGTATGGTGTCTATATGAAATGAGAGTATGTGTCTATATGAAGTGAGAGTCATGTGTCCTATATGAAACTTGAGAGTATCTGTCTATATTAAGTGAGAGTATGTGTCTATAGTGAAAATTGAGAGTATGTGTCTATATGAAGTGAGAGTATGTGTCTATATGAAAGTGAGAGTATTGTCTTAGATGAAAGTGAGAGTTGTGTTCTATATTGAAAGTGAGAGTATGTGTCATATGAAAATTGAGAGTATGTGTCTCTATGAAGGTGAGAGTCTGTTTCTATATTAAAGTGAGAGTTGTGTACTAGTATTGAAGTGAGACTTATGTGTCTATATTTGAAAGTGAGAGTATGTGTCCTTATAAAGTGAGAGTATGTGGAGCTATTGAAAGTGAGAGTATTTGTCTATATGAACGTGATAGTATGGGTGTCCTCAATAATGAACGTGAGATGTTAGAATGTGGATCTATATGAAATGAGCGTATAGTGTCCTATATGAAAGGTGAGAGTATTGGTCCGATATGAAGTGAGAGAATGTGTCTATATGAAAAGTATTAGTATGTGTCCCTATATGAACGTGAGAGTATTTGTCTATAATGAAAGTGAGAGTATGTGTCTATATGAAGTGGAGGTATGTTTCCTATTGAAATTGAGAGTATGTGTCTATATGAAATGAGAGTATGTGTCCTATATGAAAGTGGAGAGTATGTGTCTGTGATGCAAGGTGAGAGTAATTGTGTCTATATGAAAGTGAGAGATGTTGTCTATATGAAATTGAGAGTATGTGTCTTATGAAATGGAGAGTATGTGTCCGCTATGAAAGTGATAGTATGTGTCCTATATGAGTGAGATAATTATGTCTATTGAAAGTGGAGGTATGGTCTTATGAAGTGAGAGTATGTGTCGATAATGAAAGTGAGAGTAGTTCTATATGAAGTGGAGTATGTGTCTATAATGAAAGTGAGAGTATGTGTCTATTATGAAAGTGAGATTATGTGTCTATATGAAAGTGAGATGTGTGTCTATAGAAAGTGAGAGTATGGTGTCTATATGAATAGTGAGAGTATGGTGTCCTATATGAAAGTAGAGTATGTGTCTAATATGAAAGTGAGAGTATGGGGTCTATAATGAAAGTGGAGTATGTGTCTAATTAAAGTGAAAGTATGTGTCTATATGAAAGTGAGAGTATGTGTTCTATAAAAAGTGAGAGTAGGTGTCCATATGAAAGTGAGAGTATGTGTCTATATGAAAGTGATAGTATTGTCTATATGAAGTGAGAGTATGTGTCTATATGAAGGTGAGAGTATGTGGTCTATATGAAGTGAGAGTATGGTGGTCTATTGAAGTGAGAGTATGTTTCTATATCGAAAGTGAGAGTATTTGTCGATATGAAATTGAGATATGTTCTATGTGAAAGTTAGGAGTATGTGTCTATATGACAGTGAGAGTATGGTGTCTATATGCAAGTGAGAGTATTTGTCTTATATGAAAGTGAGAGTATGTGCTAGATGAAAGTGATAGTAGTGTCTATATGAAGGAGAGTATGTGTCCTATATGAAAGTGAGAGTATGTGGTCTATATGAAAAGTGAGAGTATGTGTCCTATAATGAAAGTGAGCGTAATGTGTCCTAATATATGAAAGTAGAGTATGTGTCTATATGAAAGTGATAGTATGTGTCTTATATGAAAGTGAGAGTAATTTTCTTATGAAGTGATAGTATGTGTCTTATGAAAGTAGATAGTCTTTGTCTATAAATGAACAGTGAGGCAAGTATGTGTCTATATGAAAGTGAGAGTATTGTGTCTATATGAAAGTGAGAGTATGCTGTCTATCTGGAAGTGAGTAGTATGTGGCTATATGAAGTGAGAGTATTTGATCTATATGAAAGTGAGAGTAATGTGTCTATATGAAAGTGCGAGTAAATGTGTCTATATGAAAGTGAGAGTATTGTCTATATGAAAGGTGAGGAGTATGTGTCTATATAAAGTGAGAGTATGTGTCCAATCAAAGTGAGAGTATTGTCTATTATGAAAGTGAGGATTTGTCTATATGAAAAAAGGTTTTTGAAGTAGGTTGTCTATTATGAAAGTGCGAGTATGTGGTCTATTATGAGAGTGATAGTATTTGTCTAATGAAAGTGATAGTATGTGTCTATATGAACGTGAGAGTATGTGTCTCATATGAAATTGTAGAGTAAGTGTCCTATTGCACAAGTGAGAGTATGTGTCTATATGTAAAGTGAGTAGTAGTGTGTCTATATGAAAGTTAGAGTATTGTGTCTTAATAAGGATGTGAGAGTATGTGTGTCCTATATGAAAAGTTGAGAGTATGTGTCTATATGAAAGCGGAGTACTGTGTCTATATAAAGTGAGAGTATGTGTCTATATGAAAGTGGAGTAATGTGTTCCCTATATGAAAAGTGAGATGTATGTGTCCTATATGAAATGAGAGTAAGTGTGTCTATAATGAAATTGAGAGTATTTGTCTATATGAAAAGTGAGAGTATGTGTCCCCTATATGAATAGTGAGAGTATGTGGTCTATATGAAAGTGAGAGATGTTCTATATGAAGTGAGAGTAATGTGTCTATGAAAGGGAGAGTATGTGTCGTATATGGAAAGTGATCAGTAAGGTGGTCTATATGAAAGTGAGAGTTGTATCTATAAATGAAATGAGAGTATGTGTCTATTTATGAGAGTGAAGAGTCTGTGTCTATAATGAAAGTGAGAGTATGTGTCTAATATGAAGAGTGAGAGTATGTGTCCCCTAATGAAAGTGAGAGTATGTGTCTATATGAAAGGAGAGTATGTGTCTATATGAAGTGAAGTATGGTGTCTATATGAAAGTGAGAGTAATGTGTCTATAGAGTGAGAGTATTGTCTATTGAACTGCGAGTATGTGTCTATAGAAAGTGAGAGTATGTGTCTAATATGAAAGTGAGAGTATGTGTCTATATGAAGTGGAGTATGTTCTATATGAAAGTGGAGAGTATGTGGTCTATATGAAAGTGAGAGTATGTTGTCTATATGAAAAGTGGAGAGTAGTGGCCTATATGAAGTGAGAGTAGTGTCTATATGAAGTGAGAGTATGTGTCATTGAAAGTGAGATTAATGTGTCTAATGACAGTGAGAGTATGTGTCTAGTAATGATGAGAGTATGTGTCTATATGAAAGTGATAGTAATGTTTCTATATTAAATTGAGAGTATGTGTCTATATATGAAAATGTCGCCGTATATTTGTCCTATAATGAAAGTGAGAGTATGTGTTCTATATGAAAGTAGAGTATGTGTCTAATATGAAAGTTGAGAGTAGTTTCCTATATGAAGTGAAGTAGTTCTATATGAAGGTGAGAGTGATTATGTCTATATTAAAGTGAGAGTATGTGTCTATATGAGTGGAGTATGTGTCTATATGAAAGTGAGAGTATGTGTCTATATGAAATGAGAGTATTTTCTATATGAAATGAGGAGTATGTGTCTATATGGAAAGTGAGAGTATGTGTCCTTATCTTAAAATGAGAGATGTGTCCTATATGAAAGTGGAGAGTATGTGTCTATATGACAGTGGAATATGTGTCCTATAATGACAGTGAGAGTAGTGTCCTATATGAAAGTGAGAGTAATGTGGTCTATATGAAAGTGAGAGTATGGTTCTATATATGAAAGTGAAGAGTTGTGTCTAGCAATGAGAGTATGTGTCTATATGAAAGTGAGAGTATTGTGTCTATATGAGTGATGTATTGTCATATGAAATGAGAGATGTTGTCTATTAAATGAAGTGGAGTATGTGTCTATAGGAAGTGAGAGTAGGTGTCTATATAAAGGGTAAGTATGTGTCTATATTAAAGTGAGAGTATGTGTCTTATATGAACGTGATAGTATTGTCTATATGAAAGTGAGAGTATGTGTCATTATGAAAGTGAGAGTATGTGTCTATATGAAAATGGAGTATGTCATATATTAAAGTGAGAGTATTGTCTATATGAAAGTGGAGTAGTGTCTATATGAAAGTGAGAGTATGTGTCTATATGAAAGTGAGAGTATTGTGTCTATATGAAAGTGAGAGTAGTGTCATATGACAGTGAGCGTATGTGTCTATATGAAAGTGAGAGTATGTGTCTATATGAAAGTGAGAGCGTATGTGCTATTGAAAGGTGACGTCGAGTATGTGTCCCTATATGAAGTGAGAGTATGTGTCCTTATGACAGTGAGAGTATGTTTCTAATTAGATGAGAGTATTTGCTACTATTAAGAGGTGAGAGTATGTGTCTATATGAAGTGAGAGTAATAGATTTGTCTATATGAAAGTGAGAGTATTTGTCTATATGAATAAGTGAGAGTATGTGGTCTATATGAAAGTGTAGTATGTGTTATATGAAAGTGAGAGTTGTGTCTATATGAAAAGTGGAAGTATGTGTCTATTGAAAGATGGAGAGTATGTTTCTATAGAAAGTGAGAGTATGTGTCGATATGATAAGTAGAGTAATGGTGTCTATATGAAGTGAGAGTATGTTCCTATATGAAAGTGCGAGTATGTTTCTATATAAAGTGAGAGTAATGGTGTCTATGTGAAAGTGGAGAGTATATGTGGTCCTAATATGAACGTGAGATAATGTGTCTATATGAAGTTGATAGAGGTGTCTATAATGAAGGTGAGAGTATGTGTCTTATGAAGTGAAGAGTATGTGTCTATATGAAAGGGAGAGTATTGGGTGTCTATAGGAAAAAAGTGAGAGTATCGTGTCTATATGAAAGGTGTAGTAATGTTTCATATATGAAACGTGAGAGTAATGTGTCTATATGAAATTGAGAGTATGTGTCTATATGAAAGTGAGAGTATTGTCTATATGAAAGTGAGAGGTATGTGTCCTATAATGAAAAGTGAGAGTATGTGTCTATATGAACGTGAGAGTAGTGGTCTATATGAAAGTGAGAGTAGGTGTCTATATGCAAAGTTAGAGTATGTTTCTATATGACAGTTGAGAGTATGGTGTCTATATGACTTTGATAGTATGTGTCATATGAAAGTGAGAGTATGTTTTCTATATGAAAGTGAGAGTATTGTGTCCCGATATGAAAGTGGAGAGTATGTGTCTATATGAAGTGAGATTATGGTTCTATATAAATGAGTAGTATGTGTCTATATTGAAGTGAAGTTAATGTGTCTATTATGGGAAAGTTGAAGTATATGTCTATATGAAAGTGAGAGTATGGTTCTATATGAAAGTGAAGAGTTGTGTCTATATGAAAGTGAGAGTATTTGTCATATGAAAGTGAAGTATTGTCATATGAAGTGAGAGTATGTGTCTATATGAAGTGAAGTATTTTGTCTATATGAAATTGAGAGTATGGTGTCTATATGAAGTGAGAGTAATGTGTCTATATGAAGTGAGAGTATGTGGTCTCTATGAAAGTGAGAGTATGTGTCCTATATGAAAGTGAGAGTATGTGTATATATGAAAGTGAGAGTATGTGTCTATATAAAGTGAAGAGTTGTGTCTATATGAAAGTGAGAGTAATGTGTCTATATAAAGTGAGGAGTATTTGTCTATATGAAAAGTGAGAGTATGTGTCTATAATTAAAGTGAGAGTATGGTCTATCTGAAGTGAGATTATGATGTCTATATGAAAGTGAGAAGTATGTGTCTATATGAAAGTGAAGTATGTGTCTATATAAAGTGGAGTATGTGTCTATAGAAGTGAGAGTATGTTTCTATATGAAAGTGAGAAAGTATGTGATTCTATATGAAAAGTGAGAGTAATGTGTCTATATTACAGTGATATTTATGTGTCCTATATTAAAGTGAGAGTATGTGTTCTCATATGAAAGTGAGACGTATGTAGTCCTATATAAAGTTGATAGTATTGTCTATAGGAAGTGAAGTATGTGTGTCCTATATGAAAGTGAAGTAATGTGGTCTATTATAAAGTGAGAGTATGTGTCTATATGAAGGTGAGAGTCATGTGTCTATATGAAGTGAGAGTATGTGCCTTATATGAAAGTGAGAGTATGTGTCTATATGAAAGTGAGAGTAATGTGTCTATATGGAAAATGAGAGTATGTGTTCTCTAATGAAAGTGAGAGTAGGTGATCATATATGCAAGTGAGAGTATGTGTCCTCTATGAGAGTGAGAGTATTGTCTATATGAAGTGAGAGTATGTGTCCTATATGACAGTGAAGTATGTGTCTATATGAAGTGAGAGTAATGTGTCTATATGAAAGTGGAGAGTATGTGTCCTATATGAAAGTGAGTGGAGTATGTGTTCCCTATCTAAAGTGGAGAGTATGTGGTCTATATGAAAGTGAGAGTAGTGTCCTATATGAAAGTGAGAGTAATGTGTCTATATGAAGTGAGAGTATGTGTCTATATGAAAGTGAGGAGTATGTGTCTATATGAAAGTGGGAGTATGTGTGCTGATCTTTAAAGTGTAGAGTCATTTGTCTATAATGAAGTGAGAGTAATGTGTCTATATGAAAGTGAGAGTATGTGTCCTGAATGAAAGTGAGAGTCTGTGATCTATATGAAAGTGATAGTATGTGGTCTATTGAAGTGAGAGTATGTGTGCTGATATTAAAGTGAAGTATGTGTCTATATGAGAAGTGAGAGTATGTGTCATATGAAATTGAGAGATTGTCTATATGGAAGTGAGATTATGTGTCGTATATGGAAGTGAGAGTATGTGGTCTCATATGAAAGTGAGATATGTGTCCTATATGAAAGTGAGAGTATGTGGGCCTATATGAAAGTGAGAGTATGTGTCTATATGAAAGTGAGAGTATGGTGTCTATATGAAAGTGAGAGTATGTGTCTATAGGAAAATGAGAGTATGTGTCTATATGAAGTGAGAGTAATTGTTCTATATGAAAGTGAGAGTATGTTGTCTCTATGACAGTGAGAGTATGGGTGTCTATATAAAGTGAGAGTAGTGTCTATATAACGTGAGAGTATGCGGGGGGGGGGGGTGTCTATATGAAAGTGAGAGTAGTGTCTATTGAAGTGAGAGTATGTTCCTATATGAAGTGAGATATTGTCTATATAAAGTGAGAGTATGTGTCTATATGAAGTGAGAGTATGTGTCCTTATATGAAGTGAGAGTATGTGGTCTATAATGAAAGTGAGAGTATGTGGTCTCTATGAAAAGTGAAGTTGTGTCTATATGAAGTGAGGGAGTATGTGTCTTATATGAAGTGAGAGTATGTGTCTATATGAAAGTGAGAGTATGTGTCTATTGAAAGTGAGAGTATGTTCTATATGAAAGTGAGGTATGTGTCTATATGAAAGTGAGAGTATTTGTCTATATTAAAGTGAGAGTATGTGTCTATATGAAAGTGAGAGTATGTTCTATATGAAAAGTGAGAGTATTTGGTCTATATGCAAGTGAAGTATTTTGTCTATATGAAAGTGAGGTAAGTGTCTATATGACAGTGAGAGTATGTGTCTATATGAAAGGTGAGAGTTGTGTCTATATGAATTGAGAGTATGTGTCATAATGAAAGTGAGAGTATGTGTCTATCTGAAAGTGACGAGTATATGGTCTATATGAAGTGAGAGTATGTCCACTATGAAAGTGGAGAGTATGTTCCTGTTGAAAGTGAGGAGTAGTGTCTATATGAAAGTGAGAGTATGGTCTATATGAAAATGTGAGAGTATGTGTCTATATGAAAGTGAGATAATGTGTCTATAGAAAGTGAGAGTATGTGTCTCTATGAAGTGAGAGTAGTGTCTATATGAAATGAGAGTATGTTCTAGTATGAAATGAGAGTATGTGTCTGTAGGAATGAGAGTATGTGTCTATATGAAATGAGAGTATGTGTCTATTATGAAAGTGAGAGTATGTGTCTATTGAAAGTGAGAGTATGTGTCCATATGAAAGTGAGAGTATGTGTCTATATGAAAGTGAGAGTATGTGTCTTATATGAAGTGGAGTATGTGTCTATATAAAGTGAGAGTAAGGTGTCCTATATGAAGTGGAGTATGTGTCTATATGAAGTGAGAGTATGTGTCTATAATGAAAGTGAGAGTATGTTGTTAATCCCGAAAGTGAGAGTATGTGTCTATATGCAAGGTGAGAGTATGTGTCTATATGAAGGTGGTAGTAATGGTCTATATGGGTGAGAGTATGTGTCTATAGCAAAGTGGAGAGTATTTTCTATATGAAAGTGAGGTATGTGTCTATATGAAAGTGAGAGTCTGTGTCTATATGAAATGAGAGTATGTGTCTATATGAAGTGAGAGTATGTGTCTATATGGAACGTGGAGTAATGGTCTATAATGAAAAGTGAGGTAATTGTCTATATGAAAGTGGAGAGTATGTGTCTATATGAAAGTGAGAGTAATGTGTCTAATATAAAGCGAGAGTTATGGGTCTATATTAAAGTGAGAGTAGTTCTATATGAAAGTGGACGTCTGTGGTCCTACTATGAAAGTGAGAGTATGTGTCTATATGAAAGTGAGAGTAATGTGTTCTATATGAAAGTGAGAGTATTGTCTTATTGAAATGAGAGTATGTGTCTATATTAAAGTGAAGTATGTGTCCTAGACTGAAAGTGAGAGTATGTGTCTATATGAAAGTGAGGAGTATGTGTCCTATATGACAGTGAGAGTATGTGTCTCTAATGACAGTGAGAGTATGGTGTCTATATGAAGTGAGAGTAATGTGTCTATATGAAAGTGAGAGTATGTGTCTATATGAAAGTGAGAGTATGTGTCTATATGAATGGAGAGTATTTTTCCGATATGAAAGTGAGAGTATGTGTCTATATGAAAGCTGTAGAGTAAAGTGTCCTATTTGAAAGTGTAGTATGGTTGTCTATATGAAAGTGAGAGTAATGTGTTTCTACTGAAAGTGAGATATGTGTCTATCGTGAAAGTGAGAGTATGTGTCCTATATGAAAGTGAGAGTATTTGTCCTATATGACAGTGAAGTATGTGTCTATATGAAAGTGAGAGTATTTCTATAGGACAAGTGATGAGTATGTGGTATATATGACAGTGAGAGTATGTGTCTATAGAGTGAGAGTATGTGTCTCTATGACAAGTGAGATTTGTGTCTAGACTATGAAAGTGAGAGTATGGTGTCTATATAATAGTGAGAGTATGTGTCTATATGAAAATGAGAGTATGTGGCTATATGAAATGGTGGATTAATGATGTCATAATGAAAGTGAGAGTATGTGTCTATATGAAAGTGAGAGTATGTGTCTATATGAAGTGAGAGTATGTGTCTATATGAAAGTGAGAGTATGTGTCTATATGAAAGTGGCGAGTATGTTTCTATATGAAAAGTGAGAGTTATGTGGCTATATGACATGAGGAGTATGTTGTCTATATGAAGTGAAGTATGTGTCTATATTGAAAGTGTAGTATGTTGTCCTATATGAAGTGATAGTATGTGTCTATAAGAGTGAGAGTATGTGTCTATAATGAAAGTGAGAGTGAAGTGTCTTAGTATGAAAGGTGAGAGTATCGTGTCTATATGAAGTGAAGTATGTGTCTATATAAAGTGATAGTATGTGTCTATTATGAAAGTGAGAGTATGTGTCCTATATGAAAGTGAGAGTAGTGGCTATATGAAAAGTGAGAGTATGTTCGTATATGAAAGGTGAGAGTATGTGTCTATTGAAAGTGAGAGTATGTGTCTATATGAAGTGAGAGTATGTGTTCTATATGAAAGTGCAGTATGTGTCTATATGAAAGTGGAGAGAGGTGTCATATATGAAAGTGAAGAGTAGTGTCTATATGATAGTGAGAGTATTTGTCCTATATGAAGTGAGAGTATGGTGGTCTATATGAAATGAGAGTATGTGCTATATGAAAGTGAGAGTATGTGTCTATATGAAAGTGAGAGTCTGTTCTATATGAGAAGAGTGAGAGTATGTGTCTATATGAAAGTGAGAGTAATTGTCTATATGAAAGTGATAGTAGTGTGTCTATATGAAAGTGGAAGTATGTGTCTATATGAATTGACTAGTATGTCTATATGAGTGAGATATTGTGTCTATATGAAAGTGAGAGTATGTTCTATATGAAAGTGAGAGTATGTGTCTATTGAAAGGGAGAGTATGGTGTCCTATATGAAAGTGGAGAGTATGTGTCTATATTAAGGTGAGAGTAATGTGTCTATATGAAGTGAGAGTATGTGCTATATCTATATGAAAGTGATAGTATGTGTCTATATGAAGTGAGAGTATGTGTCTATATGAAAGTTGAGAGTATGTGTTCTATATGAAAGGTGAGAGTATGTGTCCTATATGCAAGTGAGGTAAAGGTGTCCTATATTAAAGTGATAGTATGTGTCTATATGAAAGTGAGAGTAATTTGTCTATATGAAATGTGAGAGTATGTGTCTATATGAGAGTGAGAGTATTGTGTCTATATGAAAGTAGAGTATGTGTCTATATGAAAGTGGAGTAGTGTCCTATATTAAAAGTGAGAGTATTGGTCTATATGAAAGTGAGAGTATGTGTCTATATGAAAGTGGAGTAATGTGTCTATATGAAAGTGATGGGTAGGTGTCCTATATGAAGTAGAGTATGTGTCTTATATAAAGTGAGAGTATGTGTCTATATGAAAGTGAGAGTATGTGTCTATATGAAATGTGAGAGTATGTTTCCTATATGAAGTGAGAGTATGTGTCTATATGACGAGTGAGAGTATGTGTCTATATTGAATGAGTAGTATTGTGTCTATATGGAAAGTGAGAGTATGTGTCTATAATGAAAGTGAGAGTATGTGTCCTATATGTGCAAAGTGAGAGTATGTGTCTATATGAAAATTGAAGTATGTGTCTATATGCAGTGAGAGTATTGTCTGATTATGAAAGTGCGAGTATTGTCTATAAAATACAGTGAGATTGTGTCTATATGAAGTGAGAGTATGTGTCCTATATGAAGGAGAGTAGTGTCTTATGAAAGTGAGAGTAATGTGTCTCTATACCAAGTGAGATGTATAGTGTCTATATGAAGTGAGATGTATGTGTCTATATGAAAGTGAAGAGTAAATGTGTCTAATATTAAAGTGAGAGTATTGTCTATATGAAAGTGGTAGTATGTGTCTATATGAAATTGAGAGTATGTGTCTATAATTAATTGAGAGAATGTGTCTATATTAAAGTTGAAGAGTATGGTGGTCTATATGAAAGTGAGAGTATGTGTCTAATAGGAAAGTGTAGAGTCTGTTCTATATGAAAGTGAGAGTATGTTGCTATATTAAAGTGAAGTATGTTGTCTATATGAAGTGAGAGTATGTGTGCTATATGAAAGTGAAGGTACATGTGTCTATATGAAAGTGAGAGTCTGTGGTCTATATGCAAGTGAGAGTAATGTGTCCTATATGCAAGTGAGAGTATGTGTCTATTGAAAGTGAGATAATGTGTCTATAGAAAGTGAGAGTATGTGTCTATATGAAGTGAGAGTATGTGTTCCTATTGAAAGTGAGAGTATGTGTCCTATATTAAAAGTGAGAGTATGTGTCTATATGAAAGTGAGAGTAATGTGTCTATATGAAATGATAGTAATGTGTCTATATGAAAAGTGAGAGTATGTGTCTATATGAAAGTGAGAGTATGTGTCCTATATGAGGTGATAGTATGTGTCTATATGAAAGTGAGAGTATGTGTCTATATGAAAGTGAGAGTATGTGTCCTATATGAAAGGAGAGTTATGTGTCTATCTGACGTGAGAGTAGTTGTCTATCTGAAATGTAGTATGTGTCTATATGAAAAGTTAGAGTATGTGTCTATATTAAAGTGAGAGTATGTGTCATATATAAAGTGAGAGGTATGTGGTCCTATATGAAAGTTGAAGTATGTGTCTATAGTGAAAGTAGAGTATGTTTCTATATGAAAGTGATAGTAGTGTGTCTTATGCAGTTGAGAGTATGTTCTATATGAAAGTGAGAGTAATGTGTTCTATATGAAAGTGAGAGTATGTGTCTATATGAAGTGGAGTATGTGTCTATATGAAAGTGAAGGAGTATGTGTCTATAATGAAGTAGCTGCGAGTATCGTGATCTATTTAAGTGTAGTAGGTGTCTATATAAAGTGCGATTATGTGTCTATATGAAATTGAGAGTATGTGTCTATATGCAGTGCGGAGTAGGTGTCTATATGAAATGAGGAGTATGATGTCCCTATATGAAAGTGAGATTATGTGTCCTATATGAAAGTGAGAGTATGTGTCTATATGACCGTGAGGTATGTGTCCTATATGAAGTGAGAGTTAATGGTCTATATGAAATGAGAGTATGTGTGTCTATAGAAAGTGAATGAGTATGTGGTCCTATATAAAGTGAGAGTATGTGCTATATGCAAGTGAGAGTATGTGTCCTATATGAATAGTGGAGAGTAGGGGTCTAGATGAAAGTGAGAGTATGGTCTATATGAAAGTGAGAGTATGTGTCTATATGAAAGTGAGAGTAATGTGTCTATATGAAAGTGAAGTATGTGTGTCGCTATATGAAGTGAAGAGTATGTTTCTATCTGAAGTGAGAGTATGTGTCCTATATGAAGTGGAGGTTGTTTCTATAATGACATGAGAGTATGTTGTCTATATATAAATGGAGTATGTTGTCTATAGAAAGTGAGGGTAATGTGGTCTACAGAAGTGATGAGTAAAATGTTCTATTCTGAAAAAGTGAGAGTAATGTGTCATCTGAAAGTGAGAGTATGTGTCTATATAAGTGAGAAGTATGTGTCTATATGAAGAGTGAGAGTATAGGTGTCTTATATGAAAGTGAGAGTATTTGTCTATATGAGTGAGGAGTATGTGTCTATTGAAAGTGAGAAGTATGTGTGTTCATATAAAGTGGAGAGTATGGGTCCTCTATGAAAGTGTAGAGTATGTGGTCTAGATGAAGATGAGAGTAATGTGTCTATATGAAGGTGAGTAGTTATGTGTCTATCTAAAGTGAGAGTATGTGTCTTATGAAAGTGAAGTATGTGTCCTATAAAGTGAGAGTATGGGTCTATAATGAAGTGAGAGTATGTGCTAGATGAAAGTGAGAGTATGTGTCTATTGAAAGTGAGAGTATGTGTCTATATGAAAGTGAGATATTGTCTATATGAAAGTGAGAGTATGGTGTCTATATGAAAAGTGGAGAGTTGTGTCTATAAGGCAAAAGTGAGAGTATGGTGTTCTTATGAAAGTGAAGTATGTGTCCTATATGAAGTGAGAGTATGTGTCTATATGAAAGTGAGAGTATGTGTCCTAATAAGTGAAGTATGTGTCCTATATGAAGTGAGAGTATGTGTCTATATGAAGTGAGAGTTGTGTCTATATGACGTGAGTAGTTATGTGTCTATATGAGTGAGTTAGTAATGTTTCTATGATTGAAGTGAGAGTATGTGTCTAATATAGAAAGTTGAGTATGTGTCTATATACAGTGAGAGTATGTGTCTATATGAAAGTGAGAGTATGTGTCTATATGAACGTGCAGAAGGTATGTGTCTATATGAAAGTGAGAGTATGTGTCCTATATGAAAGTAAGTATGTGATCTATATGAAAGTGAGAGTATGTGTACTATATGAAAGTGAGAGTATGTGTCTATAATGAAGTGAAGTAGTGTCTATATGAAAGGAGAGTATGTGTCTATATGAAATGAAGTAATGTGTCTATATGAAATGTGAGAGTATGTGTCTATATGAAAGTGAGCGTATGTGTCTATTGAAAGGGGGAGTAAGTTGTCCTATTAAAGTGAGAGTATGTGTCTACTAGAAAGTGAGTATGTGTCTAATGAATTAGTGATAGTATGTGTCTATTATGAAATGAGGGTATGTTTCTATATAAAGTGAGAGTATGGTCTATATGAAAGTGAGAGTATGTGTCTATATAAGTGAGAGTATGTTCCTATATAAGTAAGTATGTTCTATATGAAATGAGATATGTGTCTATTGGACGTGATAGAGTATTGTCTTACTATGAAAGTGATAGGTAATGTGTCTATATGAAATTGATATTATGTGTCTAGTATGAAGTTAGAGTATGTGTCTATATGAGAAAGTGAGAGTGTATGTTGTCTATATAAAATTGAGATGTATGGTCTATAATGCAAGTGGATCGTAGTTGGTCTTATGGAAGTGGAGTATGTGTCTATATGACAGTGAGAGTATGTTGTCTATATGAAAGTGAGAGTATGTGTCTATATGAAAGTGAGAGTTATGTGTCCTATATAAAGTGAGGTAGTGTCCTATATGAAAGTGAGAGTATGTGTCTATATGAATGTGAGAGTAAATGGTGGCGTATATGAAGTGAGAGTATGTTCTATATGCAGTGAGAGTATGTGTCTATATGAAAGTGAGTAGTAGTGTCTATAATGAAAGTATGAAGTAGTTTCTTATGAAATTGAGGTCTGTGTCTATCTTGAAAGTGAGAGTATGTTGTCTATAATGAAAGTGATAGTATGTGTCTATAGAAAGTGATAGTATTTGTCTTATAGTGACGTAGTCAGTATGTGTCCTGATATGAAAGTGAGAGTATGTTTCTATATAGCGTGAAAGTTAGAGCATGTGTCTAATATTAAATGAGAGTAGGTGTCTAATATCAAAAGGTGAGAGTAGTTTCTATAATGAAAGTTAGATTATGTGCTATAGAAAGTGATAGTATGTGTCTATTGAAGTGAGAGTTTGTGTCTATATGAAGTGAGATATTGGTCCTATTGAAGTGAGATTATATGTCTATATGAAAGGAGAGATGGTGTCTATATGAAAAGTGAGAGTTATGTGTCTATATTAAAGTGTAGATTATGTGTCTATATGAAAGTGAGAGTATGTTCTATAATGAAAAGTGAGAGATGTGTCTATATGAAAGTGAGATGAGTAATGTGTCCTATAGAAAGTGAGAGTATGTGCTATATTAAAGTGAGAGTATGTGTCTATATGATAGTGAGAGTATGTGTCTTATGAGAAGTGCGAGTATGTGTCTATATGAAAGTTGAGAGGTATTTTTCTATGATGAAAGTGAGCAGTAATGTGTCTATATGAAAGTGAGAGTATTGTCTATTAAAGTGAGAGTATTTGTCCTATAATGAAAGTGAGGTAATGTGTCTATTGAAAGTGAGAGTATTGTCTATATTAAAGTGAGAGTATGTGTCTATTGAAAGTGACGTATGGTGTCTATATAAGTGAGAGATGTGCTATATGATAGTGAGAGTAATGTTTCTATATTGAAAGTGGATAGTATGTGTCTATATGAAGTGGAGAGTAATGTGTCTATATGACAGTGAGAGTCTTTCTATATGGAAAATGAGAGTATGTGTCTATATAGAAGTGAGAGTTTGTCTATATGAAAGTTGATAGTATGTGTCTATATAAAGTGGAGTAATGTGTCTATATTAAAGTGTAGTATTGTGTCCTATTATGAAAGTGAGAGTATGTGTCTATATTGAAAGTTGAAGTATGTGTCTATATGAAATGACGAGTATGTGTCTATATGAAAGTGAGAGTAGTGTCCTATATGAAAGTGAGAGTATGTGTCTATATTAAGTGAGAAGTATGTGTCTATAGGAGAGTGAGAGTATTGTCTATATGAATTGAGTAGTATTGTCTATATGAAGTGAGAGTATGTGTCTATATGACAGTGAGAGTATTGTGTCCCTATATGAAGTGATAGTAATGTGGTCTTATATGAAACGTGAGAGTATGTGTCTATATGAAGGGAGAGTATGTGTCCTATATGAAGTGAGAGTATGTCATAATGAAGGTGAGAGTATGTAGTCCCTATATGGAAAGTGAGAGTATGTGTCTAATGAAGTAGAGTATGTGTCTATATGAAAGTGGAGGTATTTATTCTATATGAAAGTGAGAGTTTTGTCTATATGAAGTGAGAGTATGTGTCTATATGAAAGTGAGCAGTATGTGTCTTATATTTAAAGTGAGAGTATGTTCTATATGACAGTGAGAGTATTTTCTATTGAAAGTGTAGAGTAAATGTGTCTATAGAAAGTGGTAGGAGTATGTTCTATATGCAAGTGGAGTATGTGTCCTGATATGAAGTGAGAGTATTTTCTATATGACAGTGAGAGTATGTGTCTATATGCCAAGTGAGAGTATGTGTCTATATGAAAGTGAGAGTATGTGTCTATAGAAGTGAGATATGTTCTATATGAAAGTGAGAGTATGTGTCCTATATGAAGTGCGGTATGTGTCTATATGAAATTGATAGTATGTGTCTATAATGAAGTGGAGTAATGTTATCCTCATATGAAAGTGAGAGTATGTGTCTATGATGTAAGTGAGAGTATGTGTCTATATGAAGTGCGAGCGATGTTCTATATGAAATGGAGAGTAATGTGTCTATATGAAATGGGTATTTGTCTATATGAAAGTAGTAGTATGTGTCTATATGAAATGAGCAGTATGTGCTCCTATATGACACTTGGAGTAATGTGTCTATATGAAAGTGAGTATGTGTTCCCATATTTGAAAGTGAAGTATGTGTCTATCTGAAAGTGAGGAGTATGTGGTCTATGTTAAAGTGAGAGTATGTGTCCTATCATGAAAGTTGAGAGTATGTGTTATAGTGAAAAGTGAGAGTATGTGTCTATTATGAAGTGAGACGTAATGTGTCTATATTACAGTGAGAGTATGTGTCCTATATTAAATTGAGAGTATGTTTCTATAGAAGTGAGAGTATGTGTCTATATAGAAAGTGGAGAGTATAGTGTCCTATATGAAAGTGCGAGTATGTTGTCCATATATGAAAGTGAGAGTATGTGTCTATTATGCAAGTGAGAGTATGTGTCTATATGAGAGTGCTAGTATGTGTCTATATGAAAGTAGGAGTATGTGTCCTATATGAAAGTGAGAGTATGGTGTCTAGATGAAGTTGAGAGTATGTGTCTATATGAACGTGAGAGTATGTTGTCCTATATAATTAAGTATGTGTTATATGAAAGTGGATATGTGTCTATATGAAATTTAAGTATGTGTCTATATGAAAGTGAGAGTATGTGTCCTATCTGAAAGGTGAGATTATGTGTCTATATTGAAGTGAGAGTATGTGTCTATATGAGTTTAGAGTATGTTCTATTATGAAAGTGAGAGTTTTGTCTATATGAAGTGATAGTATGTGTTCTATATGAAAGTGAGAGTATGTAGGTTTCTATAATAGTGAGAGTATGTGTCCTAATATGAATGATAGTATGTGTCTATATGGAAGTGAAGATGTTTCTATATGAACAGTGAGAGTATGTGTCTAAATATTAAAGTGAGAGTATGTTGTCTATCTGAAGTGAGAGATGTGTCTATATGAATAGTGAGAGAATGTGTCTTTGAAGTGGGAGTAGTGTCTATATGAAAAGTGAAGTATTTGTCTATATAGTGAGAGTATGTGATCTAATTGAACGTGGGCATGTATGTGTCCTGCATATGAAAAGTGAGAGGTCTGTTCTATATGAAACGTGAGAGTATATGTCGATATAGAAATGAGAGTATGTGTCTATATACAGTGGAGTATGTGTCTATATGAAATGGAGTATGTGTCTATATGAAGATGAGAGTATGTGTTCTATATGAAGTGTTAGTATGTGTTCTATAATGAAAGTGAAGAGTAATGTTTCTATATGAAATGAGAGTATGTGTCTATATGAAATGAGGAGTAATTTGTCTATATGAACGTGAGAGTATGTGTCTATCTGGAAAGTGATATTTGTCCTATATGAAAGTGACGAGTAGTGGTCTATATGAAAGTGAGGAGTATGTGTCTAATATGAAGTGAGGTATGTGTCTATATGAAATTGAGAGTATGTGTCTATATGAAAGTGAGAGTATGTGTCTATTTAAGTGAGAGTATGTGTCTTTATGAAGTGAGTGTATAGTGTCTATATAACTGAGAGTATGTGTCTATATGAAAGTGAGAGTGTGTCCTATATGAAAGTGAGAGTATGTGTCCTATATGAAAGTGAGTAGTATGTGTCCTATCTTAATGAGAGGATGTGTCTATATGAAAGTGTAGTATGATGTCTATATTGAAGTGGAGAGTATGTTCTACATATGAAAAGTGAGAGTATGTAGTCTATATGAAGTGAGAGTATGTGTCGTATATTAAAGTTAGAGTATGTGTCTATATGAAAGTGATAGTATGGTCCTATATGAAGTGGAGTATGTGTCTCTATGAAAGTGAGAGTAATGTGTCTATGTTAAAGTGAGATATGTTGTCTATATGAAAGTGAGAGTAATGTTTCTATATGAAGTGAGAGTATGTGTCTATATTAAAGTGAGTATGTGTCTATATGAAGTGAGGAGTAATGTGTCTATATGAAAGTGAGATTATGTGGTCCTGATATGAAGGAGGTATGTGTCTATATGAATGTGAGAGTATGTGTCTATATGAAGTGAGAGTATGTGTCCTATATGAAAAGTGATAAGTATTGGTCTATATGAAAGTGAGAGGTATGTTTCTTGTATATAAAGTGAGCGTTGTGTCTAATATGACAGTGAGATTATGTTTCCATATGAAATGAGAGTATGTGTCTATAATGAAAGTGAGAGTATTGTCTATATGAAAGTGGGTAGAGTATGTGTCCTATATAAAAAGTGGAGAGTATTGTCCCCTATATGAAAGTGAAGAGTATGTTGTACTATATGAAAGTGAGAGTATTGTCTTATAAAAGTGAGAGTATGTGTCCTTTATGAAAGTGAAGTATGTTCGATGTGAAGTGAGATTTCTGTGTCTATATGAAAGTAGAGTAAGGTGTCTATTGAAAGTGAGAGTATGGTGTCTATATGAAGTGAGAGTATGTGTCTAATATGACGTGAGATCTTTGTCCTATATGACAGTGAGTATGTGTCTATATGAAGTGAGAGTATGTGCCTATATTAAAGTGAAGTATGTTCCTATATGAAAGTGAGAGTATGTGTCTATATGAAAGTGAAGTATGTGTCTATATGAAAGTGAAGTATGTGTCCTATATGGAAATTGGACATTTATGTGTTCTAATATGACGTGAGAGTATGGTGTCTATTGAAATGAGAGTATGTGTCTATGTGAATGAAGAGTAGGTGTCTATATGAAAGTGAGCGTATGTGTCTATATGAAAGGTTAAGTATTGTGTCTATATGAGAGTGAAGTATGTGTCTATATGAAAGGTGAGAGTATTTTCTATGGAAAGTAGAGTAAGTGTCTATATGAAAGTGAGAGTATTTGTCCTATATGAAAGTGAGCAGTACTGTGTCTATTGAAAGTGAGAAGTATGTGTCTAATAGGAAAGTGAGAGTCTGTGTCTATGAAGTGAGAGTATGTGTCTATATGAAATGAGAGTATGTGTCTATATGAAGTAGAGTAGTGTCTATATGAAGTGAGAGTATGTGTTCTATATGAAGTGAGAAGTATGTGTCTATATGAAAGTGAGATGTAGTGTCTATATGAAAGTGAGAGTATGGTGTCTATATGAAAGTGAGAGTATGTGTCCCCTATAATGTAACGTGAGAGTATGTGGTCTATATGAAATTGAGGAGTATATGTGTCTATATGAAACGTGAGAGTATGTGTCTTATATACAGTGAGAGTTATGGTGTCTATAATGAAGTAGAGTCTGTGTCTATATGGAAAGTGAGAGTATGGTGTCCTATATGAGAAGTGAAGTATGTGTCTATATGAAATGAGAGTATATGTGTCGTATATGAAAGTGAGAGTATTGTCTCTATGAAGTGAAGAGTATGTGTCTATATGAAAGTGAGACGTATGTTCTATATGAAAGTGGAAGTATGTGTCAGATGAAGTGAGAGTCTGTGTCTGATATCAAGTGAGAGTAGTGTCCTATAATGATAGTGAGAGTATGTGTCTATATGAAAGTGAGAGTATGTGTCTATATGAAGTGAGAGTATGTGTCTATATGAAAGTGAAGTATGTGTCTGGATATGAAAGTAGAGAGTATGTGTCTATATGAAGTGAGAGTATGTGTCTATATGAAGTGAGAGTTATGTGTCCCCTATATGAAGTGAGAGGATGTTTCTAGATGAAAGTGAGAGTATGTGTCTATAAGTAAAGTGAAGTATGTGTCTATAATGAGAGTGAGAGTATGTGTCCTATATGAAAGTGAGAGTATGTGTCTATATGAAAGTGGAGTTATGTTGTCCTATAGGCAATGATTATTGTCTCTATGAAAGTTGAGAGTATTGTGTCTATATTAAATTGAGAGTATCGTGTTTTCTATATGAAAGTGAGAGTATTGTCTATATGAAAGTGAGAGTATGTGTCTATAGAAGTGAGGAGTATGTGTCTATATGAAAGTGAGAGTAATGTGTCTATATGAAAGTGGAGTAGTGTTTCTATATGAAATGAGAGTATGTGTCTATATGAAGGAGTATTTTCTAATGAAGTGAGAGTATGTGTCTATATGAAGTGAGAGTAGGATGTCTATATGAAAAGTGAGAGTATTGTCCTATCATGAAAAGTGAGAGTATGTGTCTATATGAAAGTGAGAGTATGTGTCTATATGAAGTGAGATATGTTGGTCTATATGACGTGAGAGTATGTGTCTATATGAAAGTGAGAGGTCTGGTGTTCCTATATGAAGTGAGAGTATGGTTTCCTATATTAAAGTGAGAGTATGTTCCTATCATGAAGTGATATTATGTGTCTATATGCATAGTGAGAGTATGTTGGTCCTATATGAAAGCTGAGATGTATGTTGTCTATAATGAAAGTGAGATATTGTCTATATGAAGGTGAGAGTATGTGGCTAATGAAGTGAGAGTATTTTCTATATGAAGAGTGAGAGTATGTAGTCTATATAAAGTGAGAGTATGTGTCCTATATGATAAGTGAGAGTATGTGTCTATATGAAAGTGAGAGTATGTGTCCTATTTATGAAAGCTGAGATATGGTGTCTATTATGAAAGTGAGAGTATGTGTCTATATGAAAGTGAGAGTATGTTTCTATATGAAATGGTTAGAGTATGTGCTATATGAAAGTGATGAGTATGTGTCTATATAAGGGAGAGTATGTGTCTATGAAGGTGAGAGTATGTGTCTAATATGAAATGTGAGAGTATGTGTCTATATGAAGTGAGAGTATGTGTCTATATGAAAGTGAATATTAATTGTTGTCTATATGAAAGTGAGAGTATTGTCTATCATGTAAGAGTGAGAGTATGTGTCTATAGTGAAAGATGGAGTATGTGTCTATATGAAGTGAGAGTAATGTGTCTATATGGAGTGAGAGTATGTGTCTATATGAAAGTGAGAGTATTGTCTATATAAAGTGATGAGTATGTGTCTATATGAAAGTGAGAGTTATGTGTCTATATGATTGAGAGTATGTGTCCTTATATGAAGTGAAGTATGTGTCTATATGAAAGTGAGAGTATGTTGTCTATATGAGTGGAGTATGTTCTATATGAAATGAGAGTAATGTGTCCCCTATATGAAATGAGTATGTGTCTATATGAAAGTGAGAGTATGTGTCTATGATAAGTGAGAGTATGTGTCTATATGAAAATTGTGTGTCATGGGTCTATATGAAAGTGAGAGTATGTTGTCTAATATGAAAGTGAGAGGTATGTTGTCTATATTAAGTGAGCGTATGTGTCTATATGAAATTGGAGAGTAGTGTCTATAGAAAGTGAGAAGTGATGGTGTCCTCTATATGAAATGATGATATGTTCTATATGAAATGTGAATATGTGTCGATATGAACGTGAGAGTATTGTCTTATGAGTGAGAGTATGTTCTATATGAAAAGTGAAGGTATGTTGTCTATATGAAAGTCGAGTATTTTCTTATGAAGTGAGCGTATGTTCTATATGAAAGTGGAGTATTGTCTATATAAGTTAGAGTAATGTGTCTATCTGAAAGAAGTATGTGTCTATATGAAGTGAAGAGTATTTTGGTCTATTGAAATTGAGAGTAGGTGTCATAAGCAAGTGAGAGTATGTGTCTATATGAAATGAGAGTATGTGTCTAATATGAAAGTTGAGAGTATGTGTCTATATGAAATGAGAGTATGTTTCTAATAATATAAAGTGAGAGTAGGTGTCTATGATTAAATTGAGAGTATGTGTCTATATGGAATTGAGCAGATGTGTCTATATGAAGTGAGAGTATATTGTCTATATGCAGTGAGAGTATGTGTCTATATGAAAGTGATAGTATGTGCTATATGGAAGTGAGAGTATGTGTCTATATGAAAGTGAAGTAATGTGTCTATATGAAAGTGAAGTATGTGTCTATATGAAATGAGAGTATGTGGTCTATATGAAAGTGAGAGTATGGTGTCCTTATGAAAGTGAGAGTATGTTCTAATGAAAGTGAGAGTATTGTCCTATATGAAGTGAGAGTATGTGTCTATATGAAGTGAGAGTATGGTGTCCCTATATGAAAGTGAGAGTATGTGTCTATATGAAGGTGGCATAGTATGTGTCTATATGAAGCTGTAGAGTATGTTTCTATATGAAGTGAGAGTCATGTTCTTATTCAAGTGAGAGATGTGTCTATATTAATAGTGAGAGTATGTGTCTAATGAATGTTGAGAATTATGTGTCTATATGAAAGTGAGCAGTAGTGTCCGATAATGAAAGTGAGAGTAATGTTCTATTAAAGTGAGAGTTGTGTCTATATGAAAGTTGAGAGTATGTGTCTATATGAAGTGAAGTATGTTCTATATGAAAGTGAGGTCATGGTGTCTATATGAATTGAAAGTATGTGTTCTGATATTAAGAGAAGATGTGAGCGTATGTTCTATATGAATGAGAGTATGTGTCTATATGAAAGTTGAGAGTAAATTATGTCTATATGAAATGGTGAGAGTCTGTGTCTATATATGAGAGTGGAGTTGTATGTGTCTAATATGCAAGTGAGAGTATGTGTCTATATGAACTTGCGAGTATTGTCTATATGAAAGTGAGAGTATGGTACTTATGAAAGTGAGAGTATGGTGTCTATATCAAAGTGAAGTATGTGTCGATATTAGATTGAGAGTAATGTGTCTATATGAAATGTGACCAGTATGTGGTCTATGATGAAAGTGAGAGGTATGTGTCTATCATGAAAGTGAGTAGTATGTGTCTATATGATAAGGATATATGTTCCTATATGAAAGTGAGGTATGTGTCTATAATGATAAAGTGGGGAGTATGTGTCCTAATGAAAGTGAGATTATTGTTCTATATGAAATGAAGTTATTGTCTATATGAAGTGAGAGTCATGTGTCCTATAAAGTAAAGTGAGCGTATGTGTCTATATGAAAAGTGAGAGTATGTTGTCCTATATGAAATGAGGAGTATTTGTCTATATGCAAGTGAGAGTATGTGCTATATGATAGTGAGAGTAATGTGTCTATATGAAAGTGATATCTAGTATGTGTCTATATTAAAGTGAGAGTATGTTGTCTCTCTGAGCGTGGAGAGTAGGTGTCTATATGAAGTGGCGAGTAGGTGTCCTATATAAAGTGCGAGTATGTTCTATATGAAAGGAGAGTATGTGTCTATATGACGAGTGAGAGTATGTGTCTATAGGAAAGTGAGAGTATGTGTCTATATAAATCGTGAGAGTTATGTGTCTATATAAATGAGGAGTATGTTGTCTATATGAAGTGAGAGTTAAGTGTGTCTATATGAAGTGAGATATGTGTCTATATGAAAAGTGAGAGTATGTGTCCTATATGAAAGTGAGAGTAACGGTGTCTATAGAAGTGAAGTATGTGTCTATATGAAGTGAAGTATGTGTCTATATTAAAGTGAGAGTATTGGTCTATATGAAAGTGAGAGTATGTGTCTATTGAAAAAAACAAAAAGTGATAGGGATGTGTCTATATGAATAGTGGGAGTATGTGTCTATATGAATTGAGAGTATGTGTCACTATATGAAGTGAGAGTATGTGTCTGATATGAAAGGTGAGAGTATGTGGCTATATGAAAAGTGAGAGTTATGGTGTCTATAATTAAAGTGAGAGTTATGTGTCTATTATGAATGAGAGTATGTGTCTATATGAAAGTGAGAGTATGTTCTATATGAAGTGAGAGTATATGTCTATTGAAGTGAGAGTATGTGTCCTATAATGAAAGTGAGAGTATGTGTCTATATGAAATTGATGTATGTTGTCTAATATGAAAGTGGAGTATGTGTTATATAAATTGAGAGTAATGTGTCATATTAAAGTGAGAGTATGTGTCTATATTGCAGAGGGAGAGTAATGTGTCTATATAAAGTGATAAGTATGTGTCTATATGAAGTGAGAAGTCTGTGTCATATGAAAGTGAGAGTATTTGTACTATATGAAGTGATGAGTATTGTCCATATGAAAGGCGAGTATGTTCTATATTAAGGTGATAGTAATGGTCTAATATTAAAGTGAGAGTTTGTCTATATGAAGTGAGAGTATGTGTCTATATGAAAGTGAGAGTATGTGTCTATATGAAAGGTGAAGAGTATGTGTCTATATGAAATTGCGGTATGTGTCTATATGATAGTGAGAGTATGTTCTATATGAAAGTGATAGTATGTGTCTATATGAAAGTGAGATGTAATTGTCCTTATATGAAGTGAAGTATTGTCTATATGAAAGTGAAGATATGTGTCCTAGTTGAAAGTGAGAGTATTTGTCTATATTAAGTGAGAGTTAGTGTCTATATGAAGTGAGAGTATTGTTCTATATGAAGTGAGAGTGGTGTCTATAATGAAAGTGAGAGTATGTTCTATAGCAAGTGATAGTATGTGTCTTTGAAAGTGAAGAGTGTATGTGTCCTATCTGAAGTAGAGTATGTGTCTACTAATGAAAGTGAGGTATGTGTCTATATGATAAGTGAGAGTTGTTCATATGGAAAGTGAGAGTATTGTCTATATGAAAGTGATAGTATTGGTCTATAAGTGAAAGTGAAGAGTATTGTGTCCTAATGAAAGGAGAGTTTTGTCTATATGATAGTGTAGAGTATGTGTCTATATGAAGTGAGAGTATGTGTCTAGATTGAAAGTGAGATTATGTGTCTAGATGCAAAGTGTGAGAGGTAGGTGTCTATATGTAAAGTGAGAGTATGTGTCTGATATGAAAGTGAGATTATGTTTCTATAATGAAAGATGAGAGTATTGTCCTATATGAAAGGATGAGAGATGTGTCTATATGAAGTGAGAGTATGTTCTATATGAAAGTGAGTAGTATGTGTCCCTATAGAAGTGAGAGTATGTGTCCTCTATGAAATGAGAGTATGTGTCCTATTGAAAGTGGAGAGTATGTGTCTATATGAAAGTGAGAGTATGTGTCCTTATAAGTGAAAGTATGTGTCTATCATGAAATTGAGAGTATGTGTCTTATGAAAAGTGAGAGTATGTGTCTATATGAAAGTGAGATTGTGTCTATGATGCAAGTTAATAATGTGTATATATGAAGTGAAGTATGTGTCTATATGAAAGTGAGAGTATGTTTCTATATGAAGTGAGAGTATGTGTCTATATGAAAGTGAGAGTAATGTGTCTATATGAAAGTGAGGTATGTGTCCTATATATTAAAGATGAGAGTATGTTCTATATTTAAGTTGAGTATGTGTCTATTATAAAGTGAGCGTATGTGTCTAATATGAAGTGAGAGTTATGTGTCTATATGAAAAGTGAAGTAAATGTGTCTATATGAAAGTGAGAGTGTTGTCTACTATAAAGTGAGAGTATTTGTCCTATATGAAAGTGGAGATTTTCCTATTATTGAAATGAGAGTATGTGTCTTGATTAAAGTGAGAGTATGTGTCTATATAAAGTGAGAGTATGTGTCTATATGAAAGTGGAGAGTATTGTCGTATTAGAAAGTGAGAGTAGTTTCTATATGAAAGTGCGAGTATGTGTCTATATTAAATTGAGAGTTGTGTCTATATGAGTGAGAGTATTGTCTATATGAAAGTGAGAGTATGGTCCTATATGAATATTGAATATGTGTCTATATGAAAGTGAAGTATGTGTCTATTGACAGTGAGAGTATTGTGTCTATATGACAGTGAGAGTATGTGTCTATATGAAGTGAGAGTAAAATGTGTCTATATGAAAGTGAGAGTATTGTGTCTATATATAGTGAGCAGTGAGTGTCTATATGAACGTGAAAGTAATGTGTCTATATGAAATTGAAGAGTTGTGTCCATATGAAAGTGAGAGTATGTGTCTATATGAAAGTGAGAGTATGTGTCTATATGGAAAGTGAGGAGTATGTGTCTATTGAAGTGAGAGTATGTGTCTATATGAAAGTGAAGTATGTGTCCTATATGAAAGTGAGAGTATGTGTCTACATGAAAGTGAGAGTAGTGTATCCTATATGAAAGTGAGAGTAGGTGTCTCTAATGTAAGTGAGAGTTGGTCTATATTAAGGTGAGAGTATGTGTCCTATATGAAAGTGAAGTATGTGGCGATATGAATGGAGTATGTGTCTATTGAATGAGAGTAGGTGTCTATATGACAGTGAGAGTATGTTTCATATATGAAAAGTGAAGTAATGTTGTTTATTGAAAAAGATTGGGAGAAGGTATGTTCTATATTAAGTGAGAGTATGTGTCTATTATACAGTGAGAGTATGTGTCTATATGAAATTGCAGAGTATGTGTCTATATGAATTAGAGTATGTGTCTTATGATAGTGAGAGTATGTGTGCTATATGGAATAGTCGAGTATGTGCTATATGAAAGTTAGAGTATGGTCGTATATGAAGTGGAGAGTATGTGTCTCATATGAACATTGAGAGTATGTGCTATATGAAAGTGCGAGTATGTGTCCGTATATGAGAGTGAGAGTATGTTTCGTATGATGAAAGTGAGAGTAAATGTTGTCTATATCGAGTGAGAGTTGGTCTATAATGAAGGAAGTATTGCTCTCTATCTGAAAGTGGCGAGTAATGTGGCTCATATGAATACGTGAAGTAGTGTCCCTATATGAACAGTTGATAGTATGTGTCTAATGAAGTTGAAGTATGTGTCTAATGAAATGCGAAGTAGTGTCTTATGAAGAGTGAGAGATATGTGTCCTATATGAAGTGATAGTATGATGTCTATATGAAAGTGAGAGTATGTGTCTATATGAAAACTGAGAGTGGATTAGTCTATATGACAGTTGAGATTATGTGTCTATATGAATAGTGAGAGTAGGTGGTTCAATGAAAGTGCGAATTATGTGATCTATATTGAAACGTGTATAGTATGTGTCTATATTGTAATTATGGAAGTGGAGGATTATGGTGTCTATATATGAAAAGTTTGAGAGTATTTTTTCTATATGAACGATGAGTCAGTAGTTCTATATGAAGTGAAGTACTGTAGTCTATAATGAAAGTGAGAGTATGTTAGTCCTATATGAGTGAGACGTATGTGTCCTATCTGAAAGTGAGAGGATGTGTCTATTGAAAGTGAGAGAGTATGTTCTAATGACAAGTGAGAGTAGGTTTCTATATGAAACTGTGTATCAGTATTTTGTGTTCTATATATGTGAATAGTGAGATGTATTGTGTCTATATGAAAGTGAGAGTAATGTGTCTATATGAAAGTGAGAGTATGTGTCTTATATTGAAGTGAGAGTATGTGTCTATATGAAAGTGAAGTATGTGTCTATATGAAGTGAGGTATGTGGGCTATATGAAAGGTGAGAGTATGTGCTATATGAAAGTGAGAGTAATGTTGTCGATATGAACGTGAGAGTGTGTGTGCTATATGGAAAGTGAGATATGTGTCTATATGAAAGTGAGGTATGGTCTATATGAAGTATAGTTTGTGTCTATATGAGTGATGTAATGTTGTCTTATGCAAGTGAGGTATTGTCTATATGAGATTGTAGAGTTGTTTGCTATATGAAAGTGAGAGTATGTGTCTATTGAAAGTAAGAGTATGTGTCTTATTAACTGAGAGTATGTGTCTATATGAAGTGAGAGTATGTGGCTAAAGAAGTGAGAGTATTTCTCTATATGAAAGTGAGAGTGATTGTCCTATAATAATGAAAGTGAGAGTAATGTTCTATAATGAAAGTGAGAGTATGTGTCTATAAGTGAAAGTGAGAGTAAATGTGTCTATATGAAGTGAGAGTATGTGTCTATATGAAATGAGAGATGTGTCCTTATAATGACAAGTGAGAGTATGTGTCTATGTGAAAGTGAGAGTATGTGTCTATATGAAAAGGTGAGAGTTTGTCATATAAAGTGAGAGTATGTGTCTAATAGATGCGTGAGAGTAAGTGTCATATAATGAAAGTGAGAGTAATGTGTCTATATTGAAGTGATAAGTATGTGTCTATATGATTATTGAGAGTATGTGTCTATATGAAAGTGAGAGTATGTGTCTATAATGAAGTGAGAGTATGTGTCTATATGAAAGTTAGGTTGTGTCTTATGAAATGTGAGAGTATGTGTCTATATGAAAGTGGAGTATGTGTCTATATGAAATGAGATTATTGTGTCTATATGAAAGTGAGAGTATGTTTCTATATGAAATTGAGAGATATGTGTCTCTATGAAAGTGAGATTGTGTCTATTAAATTGTAGAGTATGTGTATAATGAAGTGAGAGTATGGTGTCTATATGAAGTGAGAGTTATGTGTCTATATGAAAAGTGGAGTAGTGTCTATATGAGTGATAGTAGTGGGTCTATATGAAATGGAGTTGTGTCTATACATGAGAGTGATAGTATGTGTCTGATATTATAAGTGACGAGTATGGTGTCTAGCGAAAGTGGAGAGTATGTGTCTATATGAAGTGAGAGTATGTGTCTATATGAAAGTGAGAGTATGTGTCTATATGAAGGAGAGTATGTGTTCTATATAAAGTGGAGTATGTGTACTATCTTAAGTGAGAGTATGTGTCCTATATGAAAGTGATAGTATGTGTCTATATGAAGTTGAGAGTATGTGTTATATGAAAGTGATAGTATGTTGTCCTATTATTAAAGTGAGAGTATATTGTCCTATTATGAAAGTGAGAGTATGTGTCTATTGAAGTGAGAGTATGTGTCTATATGAAAGTGAGTAGTATGTTTCTATATGAGAGTGAGAGTATTGGTCTCTATAAAGTGAGAGTATGTGTCTATATGAAAGTGAGAAAAGAGTCATGTGTCTATAGTAGCCAGTGATAGTATGTGTCTATATGAAAAGTGATAGTATGTGTCTATATGAAGTGAGAGTATGTCGTCTAATGAAGTGAGAGTATGTGTCTATATGAAAATGTGAGTGTATGTCTTATATGCAAGTGGAAGTATGTGTTTATATGAAAGTGAGGAGTAGGTGTCTATATTATACTTGAAGTATGTGTCCTATATGAACGTGATAGTATTTGTCGATATGAAGTGAGAGTAGTGTCTATATGAAAGTGAGAGTTTGTCTATATAGAAAATAGAGTATGTGTCTTATGAAAGGGAGAGTATGTGTCTATACTAGAATTGAGAGTATGTGTCTATAATGAAAGTGAGAGTTGTGTCTATATTTAAAGTGAGAGTATGTGTCTATATGAAATGTTAGAGTACTGTTGTCTATATGCAAGTGAGAGTATGTGTCTCTATGCAAGTGAGAGTATGTGTCTATAGAAAGTGAGAGTAAAGTGTCTATATGAAAGTGAGGAGTATGGGGTCTATTGGAAAGTGAGAGTATGTTCTAGAAAGTGAGAGTATGTGTCTACTATGAAAGTGATAGTATGTCTCTATATGAAGTGAGAGTAGGGGTCGTCTATGAAGTGAGAGTATGTGTCTTATGGAAAGTGAGAGTATGTGTCTATAGGAGTGAGAGTATGTGTCTATATGAAAGTGAGATTAATGTGTTCTATATGAAAGTGAGAGTATTGTCTATAATGCAAGTGAGAATATGTGTCTATCTGCAGTGAGGTATTGTCCATATGAAAGTGAGGGATGTGTCTATATTAAAGTGAGAGTAATGTGTCTATATGAAAGTGAGAGTATGTGTCTATATGGATTTTTAGAGTGTGTGTCTATATGAAAGTGAGAGTATGTGTCTGGTATGAAAGTGAAGTATGTGTCTTGGAAAGTGAGAGTATGTGTCTATATGTAGCCGTTGAAGTTAATTGTCTATATGAAAGTGATGAGTATGTGTCTATAATGAAAGTGAGAGTATGTGTCTATAGAAAGTGAAGTATGTTCTATTTAAAGTTGAGAGTATGTAGTCTATATTAACGTGAGAGTATGTGTCTATATGAAAGGTGAGAGTATGTGTTAGATGAAAGTGAGAGTATTTGTCCTATATGAAAGTGAGAAGAAGGTGTCTATATGAAATTGTGAGAGTATGTGTCTCTAATGAAAGTGAGAGTATGTGTCTATATGAAAGTGGAGTTGTGTCTTATTATAAGTGAGAGATTATGTGTCCTATATGAACGTGAGAGTATGTGTCTATATAAGTGAAAGTATGTGGTCTATATGAAGTGAGAGTATGTGTCCTATATGACACGTGAGTAGTATGGTGTCCTATATGAACGTGTCTGTTAGTATGTGTCCCTATCTGAAAGTGAGAGTTAGGTGTCTATATGAAAGTGAGAGATGTGCTAATATGAAAGTGGAGTATGTGTCTATATGAAAGTGAGAGTATTGTCGGTCTAATGATGAAAGTGAGAGTATGTGTCTTATATGAAAGTGAGAGTATGTGTCTATATGAAATGAGAGTAATGTGTCTATATGAAAGGTGAGGAGTATGTGTCTATATTAATAGTGAGAGTATGTGTCCTAATATGAAATTGAGAGTATGTGTCTATATGTCAAGTTGAGAGGTATGTTTTTCTATATGAGTGTAGAGTATGTGTCTATATGAAGTGAGAAGTATTTTGTCTATATGAAAGTGAGAGTATTGTCTATATGAAACTGAGAGTAATGTGTCTATCTGAAAGTGAGAGTATTTGGTCTTATAGTGAAAGTGGGAGTAATGTGTCTATATGACAGTGAGTATGTAATGTGTCTATCTTAAAAGTGAGAGTAGTGTTCCTATTCTTGAAGTTGAGAGTATGTGTCTATATGAAAGTGAGAGTAATTTTTCTTGTGACAGTGAGAGTATGTTCTATATGAAAGTGAGAGTATGTGTCTATATGAAAATGAGAGTATGGTGTCTATATAAAGTGAGAGTATGTGTCTATATAAAGTGAGAGTACTGTGTCTATATGAAAGTGAGAGTATGTGTCTATATTAAAGTGAGAGTAATGGTGTCTATATGAAAGTGATATTATGTTTCTATATGAAGTGAGAGTATGTGTCTATATGAACCGTGATGAGTATTGTCTATATGAAATGAAGTAGGTGTCTATCTGAAAGTGAGAGTATGTGTCTAATATTGAAAGTGAGAGTATTGTGTCTATAGGAAATGTGAGTGTATTGGTCTATATGAAGTGAGCAGTATGTGTTCATATATAAAGTGAGAGTATTTGTCCTATAGTGAAGTGAGGTCTGTGCCAATGAAAAAGTGAATCTGTGTCTATATAAGTGAGAAGTAGGTGTCTATATGAAAGTGAGAGTTAGTGTCTTATGAAAGGAAGAGTATGTGTGCTATATGAAATGGAAGGATGTGTCTATCTGACATGAGAGTTATGGTGTCTATTGCAAGTGAGATATGTGTCTATAGATGAAAGTGAGAGTATGTGTCTATATGAAAGTGAGAGTATTTGCTATATAAGGGAGAGTTATGATTGTCTAATATGAGGTGAGAGGTATGTTTCTATATGAATTGATAGAGTATGTGTCTATAGAAAGTAAGAGTATGTTTCCTATATGAAAGTGAGAGTAATGTGTCTATAGGAAAAGTGAAGTAATTTGTTCTGATATGAAGAGTGAATTGTGTCTATTATGAAAGTGAGAGTAATGTGGCTATAATGAAAGTGATAGATGTGTCTATAATGAAAAGTGAGAGTATGTGGTCTATATCAGTGAAGTATGTGGTATATATGAAGTGAGAGTATGTGTCTATATTATTGATAGTATAGTGTCCCTATATGAAGTGCGAGTATGTGTCTTATAATAGTGAGTAGTATTTGTCTATATAAGTGAGAGTATGGTGATCTATATGAAAGTGGGAGTATTTGTCCTATAGAAACAGTGAGAGTATGTGTCTATATGAAAGGGAGAGTATTTGTCTATAATGAAAGTGAGAGTAATGTGTCTATATAAAAGTGAGAGTATGTGTCTATATGAAGAGTGGTGTATGTGTCTATATGACATTGAAGTATGTGTCGATATGAAAGTGAGAGTATGTGTCCTATATGAAAGTGAAGTATGTGTCCATAGGAAAGTGAGGTAGTGTGTCAATATGAGAGTTGAGAGTATGTGTCTTATATGAAAGTGGAGAGTATGTGTCTATATGAAAGTGAGAGTCTGTGTCTCTATGAAAGTGGAGAGTATGTGTCCTAATATTGAAGTGAGAGTATAGTGTCCTATATTGAAAAGTTAGCTAGTATGTTTCTATGATTAAGGTGAGAGTATTGTCTATATGAATGAAGTCATTGTCTAATTGAACAGTGAGAGTATTTGTCTATATGAAAGTGAGAGTATGTGTTCTATATGAAAGTGGAGTAAATGTGGTCTATATGAAGTGATAGTATGTGTCTAATAAAGTGAAGTATTTGTCCTATATTTCCAGTAGAGTATGTGTCTATAGGAAAGTGAGAGTATGTGTCCTATATGAAAGTGGTAGTAGTGTCTATATGAAAGTAGAGTGTATGTTCTATAATGAGAGTGATAGTATGGTCTATATGACAGTGCTAGTATGTGTTCTATAATGAACGTGAGAGTATGTGTACTATATGAAAGTGAGAGTCATGTGGTCTATATGAAAGTGAGAGTATGTGTCTAAGTGCAAGTGAGAGTATGTGTGCATATATGAAGTGATCAGTATGTTGTCTATATGAAAGTGAGAGTATGTGTTCTCTATGAAATGAGAGTATGTGTCCTTCTATGAGTTAGAGTATTTGTTATATGATAGTGAGATATGTGTCTATATGAGTCGGTGATAGTATTTGTCATAATATGAAAGTGAGAGTATGTGTCTATAATGAACAGTGAATAGTCATGTGTCTCATATGAAGTGAAGTATTGTGTCTATATAAGTTGAGAGTATGTGTCTATATGAAGTGAGAGTATGTGTCTATTGATGAAGTGAGAGTATGTGTCTATATGAAAGTGAGAGTATGTGTCTATATGAAAAGTGAGAGTATGTTCTATATGGAAAGTGAGAGTATTGTTTCTATATGATAAGTGAGAAGTAGGTGTCCTATATGGAAGTGACGTAGTATGTGTCTATAATGAAAGGTAGCGAGCTATGTGTCTATAAAGTGAGAGTATTTGTCTATATGAAAGTGGCGAGTATGTGTTCTATATGAATGAGAGATGTGTCTTATGAAAGGAGAGTATGGTGTCCTATATGAACGTGAGGAAGTATGTGTCTAATAACTGTGAAGTGAGAGTATGTGTCTATATGAAAGTGAGAGTATGTGTCTATATGAGTGGAGAGTATGTGTCCTATATAAAGTTGAGAGTATTGTCTATATGAAAGTAGAGGAGTATATGTCATATATGAAGGATAGTAATGTGTTCTATATGAAATGGGACGAGTATGTGTCTCTTATGAAAGTGAGTATTGTCTATAATAAAGTGAGAGTATGTGTCTATATGAAGTGATAGATATGTGTCTATATTATAAGTTAGAGTATTGTCTATCTGAAGAGTAGAGTATGTGTCTATATGAAATGAGATATGGGTCTATATGAAATTGAGAGTATGTGTCTATATTGAAAGTGAGAGTATGTGTTTATAGCAAGTGGAGAGTCAGGTGTCTATATGACAGTGAAGTAATGGGTCTATTGACAGGAGAGTATGTGTCTATATGAAGAGTGAGAGTATGTTCTAATGCAAGTGAGATATGTGGTCTATAATGAAAGTGAGAGTTATGTGTTCTATATGAAGTGAAGTAGTTGTCTATTGAAATTGAGATATTGTCCTATCTGAAGTGAGATTATGTGTCTAATGAAAGTGAGAGTAGTGTCTCTATTAAGTGAGGATTATGTGTCTATATGAAAGTGAGAGTATGTGTCTCTATGAAGTGGAGTATGGTGTCTATATGAAATTGAGAGTATGTGTCTGATATGAAAGTGGAGTATGTGTCTATATTAAAGTGAGAGTATGTGTCTATTGCAAAGTGAGGGTATGTGTCTATATAAGTGAGAGTAATGTGTCTATATTAAAGTGAGAGTATGTTCTATAGAAAGTGAGAGTATGTGTCTATATGAAAGTGAAGTATGTGTCTATATATATGAGAAGTGAGAGTATGTGTCTATATTACAGTGAGAGTATGTGGTCTATATGAAATTGAGAGGATTGTCGATGATGAAAAGTGAGATGTATGTGTCTATCTGAAGTGAGAGTTGTGTCTATATGAAGTGAGAGTAGTTTCTATATGAAAGTGATAGTATGTGTCTATATGAAGTGTAAGTATGGTGTCTATATGAATGAGAGTATTGTTTTCTTATAGAAGTGAAGAGTATGTGGCTATATTAAAGTGAGAGTATGTGTCGATATGACATGAAGAGTCATTTGTCTATATGACAGTGAGAGTATGTGTCCTATAATGAAAGTTAGAGTAAGGTGTCTATATGAAGTGAGAGTATGTGTCTATATGAAAAAGTGAGAGTATGTTTCTATATGAAAGTGAGAGTAATTGTCTATATGAAAGTGAGATAAGTGTCTATATTAAAGGTGAAGTATGTGTTCTATATGAAAGTAGAGTATGTGTCTATATGAAAGTGAGAGTATGTGTCCTATATGCAAGTGAGAGTATGGTTTCTATATGAAAGTGAGAAGTATGTGTCTATATGAAAGTGAAGTAATTGGTGTCTATATAAACGTGAGAGATGTGTCTATAGGAAGTGAGAGTATGTGGTCTATATGAGAGTGAGAGGTATGTGTCTATATGAAAGGGAAGTATGTGTCTATATGAAATGTAGTATGTGTCTATATGAAGTAGAGTCTGTGTCTATTGAAGTGAGAGTAATGTGTCTATATGACAGTGGAAGTATTGTGTCTAGTATTCTAAGGACGAGTATGTTCTATATGAAGTGAGAGTATGTGTCTATATGAAGTGAGATAATGTGTCTATATGACAGGTGAGATTATGTGTCTATATGAAAGTGAGAGTATGGTGTCTTTATTGAAAGTGAGAGGATTTGTCTATATGAAAGTGAGAGTATGTGTCTATATAATGCATGAGAGTATTGTCTATATGAAAGTGAGAGTAGTGTCTGATATGAAGTGAGAGTATGTGTCTATTGAAAGTGAGAGTATGTTCTATATGAAAGTGAGATGTATGTGTCTATATGAACGCTGAGAGTATGTGTCTATATGAAAGTGAGAGTATGTGTCCTATATGAAAGTGAGAGTAAAGTGTCTATAATGAAGTGAGGTATTTTGCCTCTATGAAGTGAGAGTAGTGTGTCTATATGAAGTGATAGTAGTGTCTATATGAAAGTGAGAGTATGTGTCTATATGAAGAGGGAGAGTTAATGTTGTCTATATGAAAGTGGGAGTATTTGTCCCTAGATAATGAGAGTATGTTCCTATATGAAAGTGTAGTATGTGTCTATATGAAAGTGAGAGTATGGTCTATATGAAAGTGAGAGTATGTGTCTATTGAAGGTGAAGTATGTGTTCTAATTAATGTGAGAGTATGTTTCTATAATTGAAAGTGAGAGTATGTGTCTATATGAAAGTGGAGTATGTGTCTATATAGTGAGAGTATGTTGTCCTATAGAAAGTGAGAGTATGTGTCTGTATGAAATTGGAGAGTTGTGTCTATATGACGTGAGAGTATGTGTCTATATGAAAGTTGAGAGTATGGTCCTATATGACAGTTGAGAAGTATGTGTCCTATGATGAAAGTGAGAGTATGTGTCTTGATATGAAAGTGAGAGTAATGTGTCCTATATGAAGTGAAGTATGTGTCCTATATGAAATGAGAGTATGTGTCTATATGAAAGGTTGAGAGGAGTGTCTATTGAACGTGAAGACGTATGTGCCCTATATGAAAGTGAGAGTATGTTTCTATATAAAGTGAGAGTATGTGTCCTATATGAAAGTTGAGATTATGTGTCTATTGAAGTGGAGTATTGTCCCTAGATGAAAGTGAGAGTATGTGTCCCCTATATGAAAGTGAGAGTATGTAGTCTATAGAAGTGAGAGTATGTGTCTATAGAAAGGTGTGAGAGTAATGTGTCTATATGAAAGTGATAGTATGTGTCTATCTGAAATTGAGATATGTGTCTATATGAAAGTGAGTATGTGTCTATATGAAGTGAGGTATGTGTCTATATGAAAGTGAGTATGTGTCTATCTGAAACAGTGGGAGTATGTGTCTATAAATGAAAAGTGAGAGTATGTGTCTATATGAAAGTGGAGTATGTGTCTATATGAAAGTGAGAAGTATGTGTCTTATATAAGAGTGAGAGTATGTGTCTATATGTAAAGTGAGAGTAGGTTCTTATTGAGAGTGAGAGTTGTGTTCTATATTGAAGTGGAGTATTGTCTATATGAAAGTGAGAGTATTGATGTCCTATATTGAAAGTGAGAGTATGTGTCTATATGAAAGTGCGAGTATTGTCTATATGAAAGTTAGAGTAATGTGTCTTAAGAAAGTGAGAGTATGTGTCTTATATGAAAGTGAGAGTATGTGTCTATATGAAGTGAGAGTATGTTTCCCCCTATATGAAAGTGAGAGTTGTGTCCATATGAAGTGAGCGTATGTGTCTATATGAAATTTTATAGTATGTGTCTATATGAAGGAGAGTATGTGTCTATAGGAAAGTGAGAGTATGTGTTTATGAAAGTGACGAGTAGTTCTATTGAAGTGAGAGTGATGTGTCATATGAAGTGAGAGGCTGTGTCTATATGAAAGTGAGCGTATTTGTCTATATTGACAAATAGTGAGTAGTATTGTGTCCTATATTAAAAGTGGGGAGTTATGTGTCTAATATGAAAGGAGTTATGTGTCTAATGAACGTGATAGTATGTGTCTATATGAAAGTGAGAGTAGGTCTATATGAAAGTGAGAGTATGGTGCTAATGAAATCTGAAGATATGTGTCTATATGAAAGTGAGAGTATGTGTCTAATATGAAAGTGAGAGTATGTGTCTATATGAAAGTGAATAGTCATGTGTCTATATGAAAGTTTAGAGTATGTGTCTATATAAAGTGAAGTAGTGTCTATATGAAAGTGAGAGTAGGTGTCTATTGACAGTTAGAGTAATGGTGTCTAATGAAAGTGAGAGTATGTGTCTATATGAAAGTGAGAGTATGTGTCTATATGAAAGTGAGAAGTATGTGTCCTATATGAAAGTGAGAGTATGTTCACTTATGGAAAGTGAAGTATGTGTCTTTATGAAAGTGATAGTATGTTTCCTATCTGAAAGTGAGAGTAAGTGTCTATATCTATATGAAGTGAGAAGTTGTTGTCTATATGAAAGTGAGAGTATGTGTCTATATGAAAGTGAGAGTATGTTTCTAATATGAAAGTGAGAGTATTGTCTATATGAAGAGTGAGAGTATGGTGTCTTATGAAGTGAGAGTATGTGTCTTATGAAATGAATTATTTGTCCTATAGGAAGTGAGAGTATGTTTCTATTGAAAGTGGAGTATGGTGTCTATATGAAAGTGGAGTATGTGTCTATAATGAAAGTGGAGTATGTGTCTATATGAAAGTGAGAGTATGTGTGCTATAGGAAAGTGAGAGGTTTATGTGGCTATAATGACAGTGAGAGTAGTGTGTCTATATGAAAGTGAGAGTATTGTCTATCTGAAAGTTGAGAGTTATGTGTCTCTATGAAAGTGAGGTCTTTGTCTATATGAAAGTGAGAGTATGTGTCTATAGTGAAAGTGAGAGTTGGTTGGTCTATCTGAAAGTGAGAGTATGTTCCTATATGAAGTGAGAGTATGTGCCTATATGAAGTAGAGTGATGTGTCTATATGAAAGTGAGAGTATGTGTCTTATTGAAAGTGAAGTAGGTGTCTATAATGGACGGTGAGAGAATGTGTCTATATGAAAGTGAGAGTATGTGTCTATATGAAATTGAGGTATGTGTCTATATGAAAGTGAGAGTATGTTCTATATGAAAGTGAGAGTATGTTGTCTATAGAAAGTTGAGAGTATGTGTCTATATGACAGGATGATATGTGTCTATATGAAAGTGAGAGTATGTGCCCTATACTGAAGTGAGAGTATGTTCTATATGGAAAGTGAGAGTATTTGTCTATTATGAGAAGATGGGAGTATGTGTCTATATGAAAGTGAGAGTATGTTGTTCTATATGAAAGTTGAGAGAATTGTGGTCTATAGAAGTGAGAGTATGTGTCTATATGAAGTGGAGAGTATGTGTCTATATGAAAGTGAGAGTATGTGTCTAGATGACAGTGAGGTATGTGTCCTATATGAAGTGACGAGTCTGTGTCTATATGAAAGTGAGAGTATGTTCTATATGAAAGTGTGAGTATGGTGTATATATGAGTTGAGAGTATTGTCTATATGAAAGTGAATGTATGTGTCTAATGAAGTGGAGAGTATGTTCTATCTGAAAGTGAGAGTATGTGTCTATATGAGAAGTGAGAGTATGTGTCTATATGAAAATGAGAGTATGTGTCTATATCGAAGTGAGAGTATGTGTCTATAGTGAAAGTGAGAGTATGGTGTCTATATGAAGTGAGAGTTAATGTGTCCTATATAAAGTGAGAGTATGTGTCTATAGAAAGTGAAGAGTATGATGTCTATCTGAACTGGAGAGTATTGTCTATATGAAAGTGAGATTAGTGTCCTATATGAAAGTGGAGTATTTGTCTATATGAAAGTGAGAGTATATGTGTCTATGATGCAAGTGAGATGATGTGGGTCTATATAAAGTGAGAGTATGTGTCTATTGAAAGTGAAGTCTGTGTCTCTATGAATGATGAGTATGTGTCTATATGAAAGTGAGGTAGTATGTGTCCTATACTTGAAAGTGAGAGTATGTGTCTTATGAAGTGAAGTATGTGTCTATTAATGAGTGAGAGTATTTTGTCTATTGAAAGTGGAGAGTATGTGTCTATATGAAAGTGAGCGTATGTGTCCCTATATGAAAGTGAAAGTATGTGTCTATATGGAAAGGAGAGATAATGTTCCTCTTATGAAATGAGAGTATTTGTCTATATTAAAGTTAAGTATGTGTCTATATGCAAGTGGAGTATTGTGTCCTATATGAAACGTTAGAGTAATGTTCTTATATGCAAGGTAGAGTAATGTGGTCTATATGGAAAAGTTAGAGTCTGTGTCTATATGAAAGTGAGTAGTATGTGTCTATATGAAAGTGAGGTTATGTGTCTATATGAAGTGAGATTATGTGTCTATTGAGTGAAGTATGTGTCCTATATGGAAAGTGGCGTATGTGTCTATAGAAAGTGAGAGTCATTGTCTATATTAAAGTGAGAGTATGTGTCTATATGAAAGTGAGAGTATTGATCCCTCTATGAAAGTGAAGTATGTGTCTATATGAAAGTGAGAGTATGTGGTCTATATGAAAGTGATGAGTATTGTCTATATGAAAGTGAAGTATTGTCTATATGAAAGTGAGAGTATTGTCTAATAATGAAAGTGGAGTATGTGTCTTCTGATGTGAGAGTAATGTGTCTATAATGAAAGTGAGAGTATGTGTCTATAATGAAGTGAGAGTATGTTCTATATGAAAGTGAAGTATGTGTCTATATGAAGTGAGGAGTATGTGTCTATATGAGAAGTGAGGAGTATGTGTCTATAATGAAATGAGAGTATGTGTCTATATTAAGTGAGATTATTTTGTCTATATGAAGATTGAGAGTATGTGTTGTCCCTATCATGAAAGTGAGAGTATGTGTCTATATGAAAGTGCGGGTAATGTGTCTATATGAAAGTGAGTAGTATGTGTCTATAATGGAACTGAGAGTATGTGTCTATTAAAGTGAGAGTATGTGCTGATATGAGATGAGAGTATTGTCTATTGAAAGTGAGAGTATTTGTCTCTAATGGAGTGAGAGTATTGTCCTATTGACAAGTGGAGAGTATGTGTCTAGATTAAAGTGAAGTATGTTCTATATGACAGTGAGAGTATGTGTCTATATGAAAGTAGGTATGGTGTCTATATGAAGTGAGAGTATGTGTCATATGAAAGTGAGAGTTGTGTCTATATGAAATTGAGAGTATGTGTCTATATGAAAGTGAGAGTATGTGTTCTATATGAAAGTGAAGTATGTGTGATATGTAAGGTGAGATAAGGTGTCTATATGAAGTGAGGAGGATGCTTGTCTATAATAAAGTGATAGTATGTGTCTATATGAATGAGAGTATGTGTCTATATAGAAGTGAGAGTATTGTCTATGGTGAAAAGTTGAGAGTATGTGTCATATGACAGTGAGATATGTGTCTATATGAAAATTGAGATTAGTGTCTATACGTTAAAGTGAGAGTTGTGTCTATAGAAAGTGAGGTCTCGTGTTCTATATGAAAGTGCGAGTATGTGGTCCTATAGACAGTGATAGTATGTGTCTATATGAACGTGAGAGTATGTGTCTATATGAAATTGAGAGTATGTGTCTGATTAAAGTGAGAGTATGTGTCCTATATGAAATTGAGAGTTGTGTCTATATGAACTGATATTCATGTGCTCTATAGGAAAGTGAGAGTATTTGTGCTATATGAAAGTGAGAGTATGTGTCTATATGAAAGTGAGAGTGATGTGCTATATAAGGAGAGTATGTGTCTATATGTAAGAGTGAGAGTATGTGTCCTATTGAAAGTGAGAGTATGGTTGGTCCTTAAAAATTAAATGAGAGTGAGAGTATTGTCTATATGAAGAGTGAATAGTAATGTGTCTATATGAACGTGAGAGTATGTTCTATATGAAAGTTAATTATTGTCTATATGCACAGTTGAATAGTATGTGTCTATATGAAGTGTGAAGTATGTGTCTATAAAAGGGAATATTGTGTCTATATGAAGTGATAGTATGTGTCTATATGAAAGTGGAGAGTAATGTTCTATATGGCAAGTGGAGTATGTGTCTATATGAAATGAGAGTATGTGTTCTATAATAAATTGGAGAGTATGTGTCCCTATATGAAAGTGAGAGTATGTGTCTATATGAACAGTGAAGTATGGTGTCTATATGAAAGTGGAGAGGATGTGTCCTATATTACAGTGAAGTATGTGTCTTATGAAAGTGAAGGAGTATGTGTCTATATGAAGTGGAGAGGTATAAGTGTTCTATATAAAGTGAGAGTATGTGTCTATATGAAAGTGAGAGTGATGTGTCCTATATGAATAGGGAGAGTAAAGTTTCCTATATGAATTGAGGTATGTGTCTATATGAAAGTGGAGAGTATGTGTCTATCTGAGAGTAAGTATGTGTCTATATGAAAGTGGAGAGTACAATGTGTCTATATGAAAGTGAGCGTATGTGTCTATATGAATAGATAGTATGTGTCTATATGAAAGTGAGAGTATGTGTCTATATGAAGTGAGAGTATTGGTTTCCTATATGAAAGTGAGAGTATGTGTGTCTCGTAAAGGAAAGTGCAGAGTATGTAGTCTATATGAAAAGGTGAGAGTATGTGTCTATATGAAAAGTGTAGAGTATGTTTGCTATATTGAAGAGTGAGGCGTATGTTCGATTATGAAAGTGCGAGTATGTGTCTTCGTGAAGTGAGAGTATGGTGTCTATATGAAAGTGAGAGTATGTGTCCATATGTACGTGAGAGTATGTGTCCTATATTAAAGTGAGAGTTCATGTGTCTATATGAAGTGAGAGTATGTGTCTCATAATTAAGTGATAGTATGGTGTCCTAATGACAGTGAGAGTGACTGTGTCTATATGAAGCTGAGAGCTATGTGTCTATGTGAAACGTGAGAGTATGTGTCTATATTGAAAATGAGAGTATGTGTCTATAAAAAGTAAGTTGTTTCTATATGAATAGTGAAGTATTGTCTATATGAAAGTGATGAGTATTTGTCTATATGACAAGTGATAGTATGTGTCCCTATATGAAAGTGAGAAGTATGTGTCCCGATATACAGTGAGAGTTGTGTCTATATGAAAGTGTACGTATTTGTCTATAATGAAGTGAGGATATATGTGGCTATAGTGAAAGTGAGAGTATTTGTCTCTACTGAAAGTGAGAGTAATGTGTCTATATGAAAGATAGAGTAGGTGTCTATATTAAGGTGATAGTATGTGTCCTATAATGAAGGTGAGATTATGTTTCTTTTAAGAGTGAGATGGATGTGTCTATATGAACGTGAGAGTATGGTGTCTATATGCAAAGTGAGAAGTAGTGTCTACTATGAAATGAGCAGTATTGGTCTTATGACAGTGAGATATGTTCTATATGAAGTGAGAGTATGTGTCCTATCTGCAAGATGGATAGTCTGTGTCTCATATGAAGTGGGAGTGTGTTCTATATGAAAGTGAGAGATGTGTCTATAGTTAAAGTGAGAGTATGGATGTCTATATGACGTGAGAGTATGTTGGGCTATAGAAAGTGAGAGTATGTGTCTTATATAAAAGTGAGACAGTATGTGTCTAATGAAATTGAGTATGTGTCCTATATTAAGTGAGAGTAAAGTGTGTCTATACGAAGTGCGAAGTATGTTCTATATGAAGTGGAGTATTTGTCTATATGAAAGTTGAGAGTATGTTGTCATAATGAAAGTGAAGTATGTGTCTATATTAAAAGTGTAGAGTCTGTGTCTATTGAAATTAGAGTATGTTCATATGAAAGTGAGAGTATGTGGTCATATATGAAAGTGAGAGTATGTGTCTATATGAAAGTGAGAGTATTTTCTATCATGAAGTGAGAGTAAGGTCTTATGAAAGTGGAGTATGTGTCATATATGAAAGTGAGTATGTGTCTATAGAACGTGAAGTATTGTCTATATAAAGTGAGACAGTTATAGTGTCTATATGAAAGTGAGCGTATGTGTCTATCTGAAAGTGAGAGTTGTGGCTATTGAAAGGTGAAGTATTTGTCTACATGAACGTTAGAGTATGGTACCGTATATGAAAAGTGATAGTCTTGTCTATATTCAAGTGAGAGTATGTTTCTATATGAAAGTGAGAGTAATGTGTCTATATGGAATGAGAGTATGTGTTCTATATATAAAACGTAGAGTTGTGTCTATCTGAAAATGAGAGTATGTGTCTATATTACAAGTGAGAGTATGTGTCTATATAAGTGAAGTATGTGTCTAGATGACAGTGAAGTAATGTGTCTATAGCAAGTGAGAGTATGTGTCTATATGAAAGTGAGAGTATGTGTCTATATGAAGTGAGAGTAGTGTCCCTATAATGAAAGTGAAGTATGTGTCTATACTGAAGTGAGAGTATGTTGTCTATAGAAGTGAGAGGTATGTGTCTATATGAAAGTTCAGAGTATGTTGTCCTATAGAAATTGAGAGTATGTGCTATATGATAGTGAGAGTATGTGTCTAATATGAAATGAGAGTATGTGTCTATATGAAAGTGAGATGTATGTGTCTATAGAAAGTGAGAGTCAATGTTCTATATGAAGTTGAGAGTAATTTTTCTATATGTAAATGAGAGTATTTCGTCTATATGAAAAGTGAGAGTATTTGTCCTATCTGATAAGGTGGGAGTATGTGTCTATATGAAGTGATATATGTGTATATATGAAGTGAGACGTATGTGTCTTAATGAAAGTGAAGTATGTGGCTTATAAATGAGAGTATTTGTCTAATGAAATGAAGTAATGTTCTATATGAAAGTGAGAGTATGTGTCTATATGACAAGGTAGAGTATGTGCTATATAAAGTGAGAGTATTTGTCCTTATATGACATGAGAGTATGATGTCTATATGAAGGTTGAGAGAGTATGTTCCTATATGAAAGTGAGGTATTGTCTATATGAAAATGATAGTATGTTCATATGAAAGTGAATGTGATGTGGTCTATATGAACAAGTGAGAGTATGTGTCTATTTGAAAGTGATATATTTGTCTTTGAAGAGTGATAGTATGTGTCTATATGAAGTGAGAGTATGTGTCCTATATGAAAGTAGAGTATTGTCTATATGAGTGTGAGTATGTGTCTATATGAAGTGATAGTATAGTGTCTATATGAAAGTGAGAGTATGTGTCCTCTATGAAATGTGAAGTATGTGTCTATATGACAGGAGAGTAATGTGTCTATAATGAAATTGAGAGTATGTGTCTATATTAAGTGAAGTATTTTTCTATATGGACAGATTGAAGTATGTGTCTATATGAAGTGAGAGTATGTGTCTATATGACAAGGAGAGTAATGTGCCTATTGAACGTGTAGTATGTTTTCTATATGAAGTGAAGATTATTGTTCTATATGGACAGTGAGAGTATTGTCTTATGAAAGTGATGAGTATGGTCTATATGAATTGAGGTATGTTTCTACGATAAAGTTAGAGTATGTGTCTATATGAAAATGAGAGTATTTGTCTATATGACAGTGAGAGTCTGTGTCTATATGAAGTGAAGAGTAGGTTGTCTATATGGAAAAGTGAGAGTATGTTCTATCTGAAGGTGATAGTATGTGTCTATATGAAGTTGGGTAGTATGGTTCTATATGCAAGTTATAGTATGTGTCTATATGAAAGTGAAGTATGTGTCTATATGAATTAGAGTTGTGTCTATATGAAATTGAGAGTATGTGTCTATATGACTGGAGGAGTATGTGTCTTATGAAAAGTGGAGTATGTGTCTATATGAAAGATGGAGAGTATGTGTCTATATGAAAGTGAGGAGTTATGTGTCTAATGACAGTGAAGATATTGTTGTCTATCTGAAGTGAGAGTATGTGTCCTATATGAACGTGAGAGTATGTGTCTATATGAAAGTGAGCAGTAGTTGTCTAATATGAAGTGAGAGTATATCTATATGAAAGTGAGAGTATGTGTCTATATGAGTAGTGGAGTATGTGTGCTATATGAAAGTATAGATGTTTCTATTGAAAGTGAGAGTATTGTCTATATGAAAGTGAGAGGTTGTGTCCTATTAAGTGAGAGTAATGTGGTCTATATTAAAGTGAGAGTAATCGTGTCTTATATGGAAAGGAAGAGTATGTGTCTATATTTAAAGTGAAGTATGTGGTCTATATGAAAGTGAGAGTATGTGTCTATATGAAAAAGTGAGAAGTATGTGTCATCTAAAGTGAGAGTATGTGTCTATATGAAAGTGAGAGAGTATGTGTCTATATGAAAGTGAAGAGGTATGTGCGCGATATGAATGGAGTATGTGTCTATATCAAGTTGCTGGTATTTGTCTATTGAAAGTGGATTAATGGTTCTATATGAAAGTGGAGGTATTTTCCTATATGAAAAGATGGGTATGTGTCTATATGACCAGTGAGAGTATGTGTCTATTGAAAGTGAGAGTCATGTGTCCCTTATGAAAGTGAGAGTAGTGTCTATATGAAAGTGGAGTATAAGTTTCTATATGAAAGTGAGGAGTATGTGTCTATGTGAAAGTAAGTATGTGTCTATTGAAATTGAGAGTAATGTGTCTATATGAATTGAGAGAGTGCTATATGAAAGTGAGAGTATTTGTCTATATGAAAAGTGAGAGTATGTGTCCTATAGAAAGTGAGAGTATGGTGTCCACTATATGAAAGTGAGAGTATGTGTCTATATGAAAGTGGATAATGTGTCTGTATTAACGTGAAGTATGTGTCTATGTTAAAGTGAGAGTATGTGGTCTAGTATGAAAGTGAAGTATGTGTCCTATATGAAATTGAGAGTATGTTCTATATGAAAGTGAGAGTATAGTGTCTATATGCAGTGAGAGTATGTTCTATATGAAATGAGAGTAATGGTTTCTATATAAAGTGAGAGTATGTCGTCCTATATGAAATGAGGAGTATGTGTCTATATGAATAGTGAAGTATGTGGCTAGATGAAGAGTGCGAGTATGTGTCTTATGACAGTGAGAGTATGTGTCTATAGGAAGTGCAGTATGTTCTATATGTAAGTGAGAGTATGTGTCTATATGAAAGTGCGAGTATGTGTCTATATGAAAAGTGAGAGTTATGTGTCTATATGAAAGTGAGTTATGTTCTATATGAAAGTGCGAGTATTTGTCATATTGCAAGTGAGAGTATGTTGGCTATGAAAGTGGAGTATGCGTCTATATGAAAGTGACGAGTATGTGTCTCATATGACGTGAGGTATGTGGTCTATAGGAAGGTAAGAGTATGTTTCTGTATGAAAGTAGAGTATGTTTCTATAGGCAAAGTGAGAGTCGTGTTGTCCTATATGAAAAAGTGGGAGTATGTGTCCTAATGAAAGTGAGAGTAATGTTGTCTCTATGATGAGAGTATGTGTCTATATGAAGGTGAGAGTTATGTTTCCTTATGAAGGTGAGAGTATGTGTCTATATGAAGTGAGAGTATGTGGTCTTAGTATGAAAGTGGAGTCTGTGTCTATATGAAAGTGAGAGTATGTGTCTAGATGAAAGTGAGAGTATGTGTCTATATGAATAGTGAGAGCATGTGTCCCTATATGAAAGTGGAGAGTAGGTGTCTATATGAAGTGAGGTATGTGTTCTATATGAAGTGAGAGTATGTGTCATATTATAAAGGACGAGTTGTTCTATATGAACTGAGAGTTGTGTCCTAGATGAAGTGATAGTAGGTGTCGATATGAAAGGGAGAGTAGTGTCTTATGAAAGTGAGCAGTATGTGCCTATATGAAAGTGAGAGTAATTGTCTATATAAGTGAGAGTGATTTGTCTATTGAAAGTGAGAGTATGTTTCTGATAGAAAGTGAGAGTATGTGTCCTATATGAAATTGGAGTATGTAGTCTATTTGAATGAGAGTATGTGTCTATATGAAAGTATAAGTCATGGTCCTATATGAAAGTGAGAGTATGTGTCCTATATGAAAGTGGAGTATGTGTCTCATGAAAGTGATAGTATTGTCTAATAGAAGTGAGAGTATGTGTCTATATGAAAGTGGAGTATATTGTCTATATGAAAGTGAGAGTATGTGTCTATATGTAATTGAGAGTATTGTCTATATGAAAGTGAGGAGTATGTGTCGATATGAAGTGAGAGTATGTGTCATATGAAGTGAAGTATGGTGTCTATATGAAAGTAGAGAGTATGTGTCTATATGAAAGTGAGAGTGCAATGGTCTATATGAAAGTGCGGTATGGTGTCTTATGAAGTGAGAGTAGGTGGTCTATATGAACGTGAAGTATGTGTCTTATGAAAGTGTGAGAGTATGATGTCTTATGAAGTGAGAAGTATGTTGCTTCCTATAATGAAAGTGAGAGTATGTGTCTATATGAAAGTGGAGAGTATTTTCTATTGGAAGTGGGTCTGTGTCCTATATTAAAGTGGAGAGTAATGTTTCCTATATGAAAGTGAGCAGTCATGTGTCTATATAAATGTGAGTATTGTCTATATGAAGTGAGTAGTATGTTCTATATGAAAGTGAAGAGTATGTGTCTATATTAAAGTGAAGTATGTGTCTATATGAAAGTGAGAGTATGTGTCTATATGAGGCGAGTATGTGTCTATATGAAGTGGAGAGTATGTTGTCTATATGAAGTGAGAGTATGTTCTATATGAAAGTGAGAGGTATGTGTCTATATGAACGTGAGAGTATGTGTTCTATATGAAATGGAGTAGTCTGTTTCTATATGAAAGTGATGAGTATGTGTCTATATGTGAAAGTGAGAGTATTGTCTATACGGAAAGTGTAGCAGTATGTTTCTATTTGAAAAGTAGAGAGTATGTGTCTATATTGAAAGTGAGAGTATGTGTCCTATAATGAACAGGTGAAGAGTATGTGTCTAGATGAGGAGTGAGAGTTCGTGTGTCGTATGACAAAGTGAGAGTATTTTGCTAGTATGAAGAGTGGAGAGTATGTGTTTCTATATGCAGTGCTAGTAAGTGGTCTATCTGAACGTGAGATATGTCGTCTATCTGAAAGTGAGAGTTATGTGTCTATATGAAGTGAGAGTATGTGTCCTATCTGAAAGTGAGGTAGTGTCTATATGAAAAGTGAGAGTTATGTGTCTATATGAATGAGAGTATGTGTCTATCTGAAGTGAAGTATGTGTCTGTATTAAAGTGAGAAGTAGTGTGTCTTATAAAAGTGAGGAGTAATGTTGTCCTGATATGAAAGTGAGATTATTTATCTATATAAGTGAGAGTATTTTCTATACTGAAGAGTGAGAGTATGTGTCTAGATGACCAGTGAGAGTATGTGTCGTTATAATGAAGTGAGAGTATGTGTCTCATATGAATTGAGAGTATTTCTATGAAAGTGAGTACTGTGTCTATATGAATTGAGAGTATGTGTCTAGTATGAAGTGAGAGTATGTGTCTATATGAAAGTGATAGTATGTTTCTTATAATGAGGGTGAGATATGTGTCTATATGAAGTGCGATTGTGTCTATTGAAAAGTGAGAGTATGTTCTATATGAAAGTAAGTAATGGTCTGATATGAAGTGCTAGTCATGTTTCGATATGAAAGTGGAGTCTTGTCTATATCAATTTGAGCGGGAGTGATGGTGTCTAGTATGAAAGTGAGAGTAATGTTCTTTATATGAAAGGATAGTATGTGTCATATGACCAGTGAGCGTATGTGGTCTATTGAAAGTGGAGAGTATGGTGTCTATATAAATGAGAGTATGTTTCTATAATGAAAGTGAGAGTATGTTGTCTTATGAAAGTGCAGAGTATGTGTCTATAGTTAGGAAGTGAGATTAATGTGTACTATTGAAAGTTAGAGTAATGTGTCTATATGAGAGTGAGAGTATTGTAGATATGAAAGTGAAGTGCTGGTGTCTATATGAAAGGATAGTATTTTCTATATTAAGTGAGAGTATGTGTGCTTATGGAAGTGAGAGATGTGTCTATAGTAAATGTGAGAAGTAATGTGTCTATATGAAAGTGAGAGTATGTGTCTATAATGAAGTGAAGTATGTGTCTAATATAGAGTGAGTATGTTCTATATGAAAGTGAGATTAATGTGTCTATATTAATCGGTGAGATTATGTGTCTCTTAAGTGAGAGTATGTTCTATATGAAATGTGAGAGTAATGGTCTATATGAAAGTGAGGAGATGTGTCTTTGAAAGTGAAGAGTATGTGTCTAGATGAGAGTGATGAGTATGTGTCTATATGAAATATTGGAGTAATTTGTCTATATGAAGTTGCGAGTATGTTTCATAGGATAAGTGAGAGTATGTTTCCTATATGAAAGTGAGAGTAATGTGTCTATGCTTAAAGTGAGATATGTGTCTATATGAAAGTGAGAGTATGTGTCTAATATGAAAGTGAGAGTATGTGTCTATATGAAAGTGATAGTATGTGGTCTTATTAAAAGTGAAGATTCATGGTGTCCTATATGAAAGTTAAGTAGTTGTCTATATGAAGTGAGAGTATGTGTTCTTATAACGTGGAGTATGTGTCTATATGAAAGTGAGAGTATGTGTCTATATGAAAGTGAGGTATTGGTCGATATTACATTGAGAGTATGTGTCTATCTGAAAGTGCGAGTATGTTTTCTGTATGAATTGAGGATTATGTGTCTATTGAAAGTGCGAGTATGTGTCTATAATGAAGTGGGAGTATGTGTCTATATGAAAGTGAGAGTATGTGTCTATAATGAAGTGAGAGTATGTGTCTATATGAAAGTGGAGTATTGTCTATATGAAAGTGGAATATGTGTCTATATGAAGTGGAGGAGTATGTGTTATAGAAATGATAGTATGTGTCTTATGAAAGTGAGAGTATGTGTCTATATGAAAGTGAGGAGTATGTGTCCTATATGAAAGTGAGAGAATGTGTCTTATGAATAGTGAGAGTAATGGTGTCGCTATAGACAGTGAGAGTCTGTGTCTATATGAAAGTGAGATATGTGTCTATATGAAGTGAGAGTATGTGTCTATCTGAAAGTGAGAGTATGTGTCCTATATGAAAGTGAGAGTATGTCTATTAGAAATGGAAGTATGTGTCGTCTATGAAAGTGTTGGAGTATGGGTCTATATTAAAGTGAGAGTATGTGTCTATATGAAATGAGAGGATGTGTACTATATGAAGTGAGAGTATGTGTCTATATGCAAGTGAGAGTATGTGTCCCTATATGAATTGAAGGTATGTGTCTATATGAAAGTGAGAGTATGTGTCTATATGAAAGTAGTTATGTGTTCTATATGAACGTGAGAGTATTGTCTATATGAAGTGAGAGTATGTGTCTATATGAAAGTGAAGTATGTGTCTTATATGAAAGTGAGGAGTATGTGTCTATATGAAAGTGAGAGTATTTGTCCTATATGAAAGGCAGAATTATGTTTCTATATGAAAAGTAGAGTATGTGTCTATATGAAAGGAGGAAGTATGTGTCTATATGAAGAGTGAGCAGTATGTTGTCATAGAAAGTGAGAGTATGTGTCTATATGAAAGTGAAGAGTATTTGTCCTATATAAATGTGAGAGTATGTGTCTATAATGAAAGTGAGAGTATTTGAATCTATATGAAATTGAGAGTATGGTTCCTATATGAAATTGACTAGTATGTGTCCTATATGAAAGTGAAGTATGTGTCCGTTGAAAGTGAGAGTATGTGTCTATTATTTAAAGTGAGGAGTATTTTTCCTATGATGAAAGTGAGAGTATGTGTTCTATAGGAAGGAGAGATTGTGTCTATATGAAAGTGAGGAGTATTGTGTCTATACTGAAATTGAGAGATGTGTCTATAGAAAGTGCGAGTTAGGTGTCTATATGAATAAGTTAGAGTGATTGGTCCTATTATGAAAGTGAGAGTATGTGTCTATATGAAGTTAGAGTATGTGTCTTATGAAAAGTGCAGTTGTGTCATATGACAGTGAGAGTATGTTCTATATGAACGTGGGAGTATGTGTCTATATGAACAGTGAGAGTATGTGTCTATATAATGAAAGTGAGAGTATGTGTCTATATGAACATGGAGTATTGTCTTGATATGAAAATGATAGTATGTGTCATTGAGAGTGAGAGTATGTGTCTATATGAAAGTGAGAGTATGTTGTCGATATGAAGTGAGAAGTATGGTGTCCTAATTTAAAGTGATAGCTATTTCTATATGAAAGTGTGAGTATGTGTCTATATGAAAGTGAGAGGTATGTTTCTCATATGACAGGATGAAGTTAATTGTCTTATATGAAAAGTGAGAGTCATGTGTCTCTATGAATAGTGAGATTATGGTCTATATGGAAAGTGGAGTATGTGTCTATAATGACGTGAGAGTATGTTCTATATGAAGTGAGAGTATGTGTCCCTATATGAAAGTGAGAGTATGTAGTCTATATGACAAGTGGAGTATGGGGTCTATACATGAAATTGAGATTATGTGTCTAGTATGAACAGTGAGAGTATTTAGTCTATAAAGGAAATGAGAGTATTGTGTCTAGATGAAAGGTGATAGTATTGTCTATATTAAGTGAGAGTTAATGTGTCTATATGAAAGGGAGAGTCTGTGTCTATATGAAACTGAGAGTATGTGTCTTATATGAAAGTGAGAGTATTTGTCTATATGAAAGTGAGAGGGTCATATTGTCTATATAAGTGAGATATTGTCCTGAATTGAAAGTGGAGTATGTCTGTCCTATAATGAAAAGTGAGAGGTATGTGTCTTATGAAAGTGAGAGTCATGTGTCTTATATGAAAGTGAGTGATGATGTCTATATGCCAAGTGATAGTAGTTCTATATGAAAGTGCGAGTATGTTCTATATGAAAGTGAGAGTATTTTGTCTATAATGAAAGTGAGAGTATGTGTCCTATATGAAAGTGAGAGTATGTGGTCTATATGAAAGTGAGAGTAGTGTCTTATATGAAAGTGGAGTATGTTGTCTATATGGAAAGTGAGAGTATGTTCTATATTAAAAGTGAGAGTATGTGTCTATATGAAAGTGAGAGTATGTGTCTAAATGAAAGTTTTGGGGAAACACAACTAAGTTATGTTCCTATATGAATCATGATAGTAATGTTCTATATGATAGTGAAGAGTATGGTGTCCTATATTCAAGTGCGAGTATGTTCTATATGAAGAGTGAGAGTATGTGTCCTATAATGAAATTGAAGTATGTGTCTATTATTGAGTGTGAGTTATGTGTCCTATATGAAGTGAGATATGTTTCTATATGAATAGTGAGAGTTATGTGTCTATAATGAAATTGCGAGTATGTTGTCTATATGAAAGTGAAGTAATGTGTCTATATGAAAGTGAGAGTATGTGTCTAATTGACAGTGAGAGTATGTGTCATCTGACAGTGAAGAAGTGGTGTCTATATGAAGTGAGAGTATGTGTCGATATGAAGGTGAGATATGTGTCTATATGAAAGTGAGAGTATGTTCTTATGAAAGTGATAGTATGTTTCTATATGAAAGGTGAGAGTATGTGTCCTATATGTAATGATCGTAGGTGGTCTATATTAAAGTGAGGGTAGTTGTCCTAAATGAAAGTGAGAGTATTGTCTATATGGAACAGGTGAGAGTATGTGTCTATAATGAAAGTGATAGTATTGTCCTATAATGAAGTGAGAGTATTTGTCTATATGAAAGTTAGAGTATGTGTCCTATATGAAAGTGGAGTATGTGTCTATATGAAATTGAGAGTATGTGTCTATATGAAAGTGAGAGTACTGTGTCTAATATAAAGTGAGAGTATGTGTCTATATGTGAAGTGAGATTAATTGGTCTATATGAAAGTGATAGTATGTTCTATATGAAATTGAGAGTATTGTCTATTGAAATTGAGAGTATGTTTCTATATGAAGTGAGAGTATTTCTATATGAAAGTGAGAGTATGTGTCTATATGAGTGAAGACGTATGTGTCTATATAATGAGAGTAATGTTTTCTATATGAAAGTGATAGTATGGGTCTATATGAAAAGTGAGGAGTATGTGTCTATTGAAGTGACGAGTATGTGTCATAATGAAAGTGAGATTAATGATGGCTATATGAAATTGAGAGTATGTTGTCTAATGATTGAGAGTATGTGTCGATTTAAAGTGAGAGTACTGTGGTCTATATGAAAGTGAGAGTGTATGTGTCTATATGAAGTGAGAGTATGTGTCATATACAGTGAGAGTAATGTGTCTATATGAAAGTGAGAGTATGTTAGTCTATAATGAATAGGTGGAGTATGTGTCTATTGAAGTGAAGTATGTGGTCCTTATGATAGTGAGAGTATGTGTTCTATATGAATAGTGAGAGTATGTGTCTATATGAAAGTGAGAGTATGTGTCTATTATGACGGTGGAGTATGTGTCATATTTAAGTGAGAGTATGTGGTCTATGGAAAGTGAGAGTATGTGTCCGATATGAAGTGAGAGTATGTTCTATATGAAAGTGAGAAGTATTTTTCTCTATGAAATGAGATATGTGTCTATATGAAAAGTGATGATATGATGTCTATTGGAAATGAGAGTATTTGTCTATTGAAGTGAGAGTATGGTCTGATATTAAAGTGAGAGTATGTGTCTATTAAAAGTGAGAGTATAGTGTCTATATGGAAAGTGATAGTATGTTTCATATGTAAGTGAGAGTGATTGTCTATATGAAGTGAGAGTATGTGTCTATATGAAAGTGGAGTATGTTCTATATGAAATGAGGTCGTGTCTATATTACAGATGAAGTGTATGTTCTTATGAAGTGAGAGTATGTGTCTTATAAAGTGAGAGTATTGTCTATATGAAAGTGATATATGTGTCTAATGAAGTGAGAGTATAGTGTCCTATATAAGTGAGAGTATGTGTCTATATGAAAGTAGAATTATGTTCGATATGAAAGTGAGAGTATGTGTCTATATGAAAGTGTATTGTATGTGGTCCTATATGAAAGTGAGAGTATGTGTCTATATGCAAGTGAGTAATGTGTCTATAGTGAAACGTGAGAGTATGTGTACCTATAATTGCAAGTGAGAGTTGTGTCCTATATGAAAGTGAGAGTATGGTCTATATGAAAGTGAGAGTATTGTCTATTGAAAGTTGAGGTATGTGTCTATTGACAGTGAGTATGTGTTATATGAAAGTGAGATTTGTCATATAATGAAAGTGAGAGTACGTGTTAATATGAAGAGTGAGAGTATGTGTCTATATGAAAAGTGAGAGTATGTGTCCTATATGAGTGAAGAGTCTGTGTCTATATGACGTGAGATATGTGTCTATATGAAGTGAGAGTATGTGGCTATATGAAAGTGAGAGTCGGTGTCCTATATGAAAGTGAGAGTCTTGTCTAGATGAAAGTGAGGTATGTGTCTAATATGAAGTGAGAGTATGGTGTCTATATGGAAAGTGAGGAGTATGTGTCTATATGAAAGTGAAGAGTAATTTGTCTCTATGAATGAGAGTATGTGTCTATATGAAAGTGAGAGTATTGTCTAATGAAAGTGAGAGTATGTGTCCTATATGAGGAGACAGGAGAGTATGTGTCCTATATGAATGGAGAGTATGTGGTCTATATGAAGATGTGAGAGTTTTGTCTATATGAAATGGAGAGTAATGTGTCTATCTGAAAGTGAGAGTGATGTGTCTATGAAGTGAGAGTAATGTGTCTATATGAAAGTGAGAGTATGTGTCTATATGCACGTGAAGTATGTTCTAATATGAAAGTCGTAGAGTATGTTTTCTATATGACGTGAAGTATTGTCTATATGAGGTGAAGAGTAGTGTCTATATGAAGTGAGAGTATGTGTCTATAGAGTGAGAGTAACTGTGTCTATAATGCAAGGTGAGAGTATGTTCTATATTAAAGTCATAGTATGTGTCTAATGAAGGAGAGTAATGTGTCTATATGAAAGGGAGAGTATTTGTCTATATAAATGAGAGTATGTGGTCTATTGAAAGTGTAGTATGTGTCTATGATGAATGTGATATTATGTGTCTATATTAAAGTGAGAGTAGGTGTCTATTGAAAGTTGAGGTATTGTCTCTATGAAAGTGAGAGTATTGTCTATATGAAATGAGAAGTATGGTGTCTATTGAAAGTGAGAAGTGATGTGTCTATATAAATGTAGAGTATGTGTCTATATGAAATGAGAGTATGGTGTCTCTATGAATATTGAGAGTATGTGTCTATCTGTAAAGTTAGAGTATGTGTCTATATGAATTGAGAGTATGTGTCTATATGAAGTGAGAGTATGTGTCTATATTAAAGGAGAGTATGTGTCTATATAAATGAGAGTATTGTGTCTATATGAAGTGAGAGTATGTGTCTATTTGAAAGTGAGAGTTGTGGTCTATATAGAAAAGTGCGAGTATGTGTCTATATCCAAGTGAGAGTATGTTCTCTATAAAGTGAGAGTATGGTCTTAAATATGAAAGTGAGAGTATTTGTCTATATGACAAAGTGAGAGTGTTGTCTATATGAAAGGGTGCGAGTTTTGTCTATATGAAAGTGAGGAGTAATGTGTCTATATGAAATGGTGTAATGTTCTGATATGTAAATGAGTGAGTGTGTGTAGTTTCTATAGTGAAGGGGTAGTGTAGAGTATGTGTCTAGGACGTGAGGTAATGTGTCTATATAATGGGAGTGAGAGTATTTCTATATGAACAGTGATATGTATGGTGTCTATATGAAATGTGTGGTTAGATGTATTGTCTATATGAAAGTGAGATGTATGGTTGTCCTATTGAAAGTGTGCACTGGGGTATGTTCCTATAATGACAAAGCGAGAGGAAGTAATGTGTCTAATAAAGTGAGAGTATGTGTCTATATGAAAGTGATAGTAATGTGTCTATATGAAGGAGAGTATTGTCTATATGAAATTTGAAGTATGTGTCTATATGAAAGTGAGATTATGTTGTCTATATGAAAAGTGAAGTAGTGCTTATAAAGTGAGAGTATGTGGTCTATATGAAAAGTGAGAGATATTTGTCATATACAAGTGGAGAGTATGTGTCTATATGAAAGTGAGAGTATGTTTCTATAATGAAAGTTGAGCGTATTTGTCTTATATGAAATGGAAGTAGTGTCCTATGCATAGTGAGAGTATGTGGTCTATATGAAAGTGATAAGTATTTGTCTATGATTAAAAGTGAGAGTATGTGTCTATAGAAAGTGAGGGTAATTTCTATATGAAAGTAGAGAGTATGTGTCTATATGGAGTTAGATAGTATGTGTCTATATTAAAGTGAGAGTATGTGTCTATATGAAAAGAAGTATGTTTCTATATGAAAGTGGAGAGTATGTGTCTATAGAAAGTTGAGATTATGTGTCCTATATGAAGTGAGAGTATGTTTTCTATATGAAGTGAGAGTATGTGCTCTATATGAAAGTGAGAGTAATTTTCTATACTGAAGTGAGCGTATGTTCTAGATGATGATGAGTATATCTGTGTCTATATAGCACTGAGATAATGTGTCTATATGAAGTGAGGTATGTGGTCTAGATGAAAGTGAGATTATGTTCTATATGAAGTGAGAGTATTGTCATATGAAGTGAGAGTATTGTCTATATGAAAGTGAGAGTATGTTCTATATGAAAGTGAGAGTAATGTTCCTATATGAAAGTGAGAGTATGTGTCTTATGAAAGTGAGAAGTATGTGTCCCTATATGAAAAGTGAGGTATGTGTCTCTATGAAAGTGAGAGTATGTGTGATATGACATGAGAGGTATGTGTCTATATGAAGTGAGAGTATGTGTCTATATGAGAGTGAGAGTATGTGTCTATATGAAGTTGAGAGTATGTGTCTATATTGAAATGATAAGTATGTTCTTATGAAAGTGGAGTATGTGTCTATATAAATGAGAGTATGTGTCTAATGAAAGTGAGAGTATGTGTCTATATGAAAGGTGGAGTATGTGTCTATATTAAATGTGAGAGTAGGGTGTCTATATATGAAAGTGAGAGATGTGTCTTATGAAATTGATAGTATGTGTCTATATGAAAGTGAGAGTATGTGTCTAATAATGAAAGTGAAGTAATGTGTCTATATTGAAAGTGGGATATTTGTCATATAAGTTAGAGTATGTGTCTATATATGAAAGTGAGATATCATGTGTCTATATGAAAGTGAGAGTATGTGTCTATATGAAAGTGAGAGTATGTGTCTATTGAGAGTGATAGTATGTTCTATATGTGCCAGTGAGAGTATGTTCTATATGAAGTGAGAGTATGTGTCTATCTGAAAGTGAAGTATGTGTCTATAATTAAGTGATAGTATGTGTCTATATAAGAGAGATGTGTCCTCTATGAAAGTGAGAGTAATGTGTCCTATGTATGAAAGTGAGAGTATGTGTCTATATGAAAGTGAGAGTATGTGTCTATATGAAAGTGAGAGTATGTTTCTATATGAAAGTGAGAGTATTTGTCTCTAATGAAGTGAGAGTATTGTTCTATATGAAAGTGAGAGTCTTTGTATATATGAAATTGAGAGTATGTGTCCACTATATGAAAGTGAGAGTAATGTGTCCTTATGAAAGTGAGAGTATGTGTCTATATGCAAATGAGTATGTGTCTAATGAAGTGAGAGTATGTGTCTCTATGAAAGTGTGAAGTATTTGTCTATATGAAAAGTGAGAGTATGTGTCTATATGAAAGGGAGAGTATGATTGTCTATATGAAAGGTGAGGCGTATGTGTCTTATGATGAAAGTGAGAGTATGTGTCTATATGAAAGTGAGAGTATGTGTCCTATATGAAGTGAGATATGTGTCCATATATGGAAAGTTGAGGAGATATTGGGTCTATATGAAAGTGAGAGTATGTGTCTTATTAAAAGTGACGAGTATTGTGTCCTATGAACGGTGAGAGTATGTGTCTATATGAAGAGTGAGAAGTATGTGTCCTATATGAAAGTGAGAGTATGTGTTCTATATAAATTGAGAGTATGTGTCTATATATGAAAGTGAGAGTATGTTGTCCCTATATGAAAGTGAGAGTATGTGTCTTATGAAAGTTTATAGTATGTGTCTATATGAAAGTGAGAGTAATTTGTCTATATAAAGTGAGAGTATGTGTCTATCTGAAGTGGGAGTATGTGTATATGCCAGTGAGGAGTATGTGTCGTCGTCTATGAAAGTTGAGAGTATGTGTCTATATTAAGTGATAGTGATTGTCCTAATGAAAGTGGAGAGTATGGTGTCATCCTATATGAAAGTGAGTGTATGTTGTCTATATGAAGTGAGAGTATGTGTTACTTATGAAGTGAAGAGTATGTTGTCTGATGAAAGTGAGGATATGTGTCTATATGAAAGTGAGAGTAACTGTGGTCCTATATGACTGAGGTATGTGTCATATGAAAGTGAGAGTTGTGTCCTATATGAAGTGCGTAGTCGGTGTCCTATATCTATATGAAGTGAGAGTATGTGTCTATTGAAGTGAAGTATGTGTACTTATGAAAGTGAGAGTCTGTGTCTATATGAAGTGAGAGTATGTGTCTATATGCAAGTGAGAGTATGTTTTGTCTATATATGAAGTGAGAGTATGTTCTATATGAAAAGTGGAGATATGTGTGCTATATGAAGTGAGAGTAAATGTGTCTATTGAAATGAGAGTATGTGTCTATATGAAATTGAGAGTAGTGGTCTATATAAAGTGGAGTAGTGTCTCATGATCGTGAGAGTATGTGTCTATCTTTAAAGTTTGAGAGTCGTATTATATGAAAGTGGAGAGTATGTGTCGATCTGACGTGGAGAGTATGGGTCATATGAAAGGTGAAGTATGGTGTCTATATGAAAGTGAGAGTATGTGTCTAAATGACAGTGAGAGTATGTGTCTATAATGAAAGTGGAGTTTTGTCTCTATGAAATTGAGAGTATGTGTCTATATGAAGTGAGAGTAAATGGTCTAATATGAAAAGTGAGAGTATGTTTCCTATATGAAGTGAGATTATGTGTCCCCTATATGAAGAGAGTATGTGTCTATATGAATGTGTAGAGTATGTGTCATATGAAAGTTACGAGAGTATGTGTCCTAATATTAACGTGAGAGTATGTTGTCTATAGAAAGTGGAGTTGTGTCCATAGAAAGTGAGAGTATGTGTCTATATGAAGTGAGAGTTATGTGTCTTATAAAAGTAGTAAGGTGTCTATATGAAAAGTTAGAGTATGTGTCTATGTGATAGGTTGAGAGTATGTGTCCCTATATTAAAGTGAAGAGTATGTGTCTATATGAAGTGAGAGTATGTGGTCTATAGTGGAAAGTGAGATTATGTGTCCCTATAACAAGTATGCGTAGGATGTCAATTCTAAGATATGAATTGAGAGATATTTGTCTATATGACAGTGAAGTTGTGTCTATATGAAAGTTGAAGTATGTGTCATAGAAGTGAGAGTATGTGGTCCTATGAAAGTGAAGTATGGGTCCTAATATGAAAGGTGAGAGGTATGTGTCTATATGAAGTGAGAGTTTGTGTTCTATATGAAGTTGAGAGTATTGTCTTATGAAAGGTGAGAAGTAATGTGTCTATATGGACACATAGAGAGTATGTGTCTATAGAAAGTGAATTATGTGTCTAAAAATATGAAAGTGAGAGTATGATGGCTATATGACAGTGAGAGTCTGTGTCTTATATGAAAAGTGAGAGTATAGGGTTCTATATGAATGTGAGAGTATGTGTCTATATGAAAGTAGATAGTATGTGTCCTTATGATGTGAGAGTATTGTCTATATGAAAGTGAGAGTAATGTGCTATATGAAAGTGAAGTATGTGTCTATTTAAGTGAGAGTTGTGTCTATAATGAAATTGAGAGTCATGTGTCTAGTATGAAAAAGTGAGAGTATGTGTCTATATAACAGTGAGAGTATGTGTCCTAATAGGAAAGTGAGAGTATGTTGTCTATATGAAAGTGAGAGTAGTGTCCTATATGACGGTGAGAGGTATGTGGTCGTATATGAAAGTGTAGTATGTGTCTGTATGAAGGTGAGAGTATGTGTTCTTATGAAAGTAGAGTATGTGTCCTATATGAAAGTGAGAGTATGTGTCCCTATAATGAAGTGAGAGTATGTGTCTATATGAAAGTGAGAGTATGTGTCCTATATGAAAGTGGAGTATGTGTCTATAATGAAGGTTAGAGTATTTGTCTATATGAAATTGAGATATTGTCTATATGAAATTGAGAGTATGTGTCTATATGAAGTGAGAGTATGTGTCTATATGAAGTGAGAGTATGTGTCCTATATGAAATGAAGTATGTGTCTATATGAAGTGAGAGTTAATGTGTACTATATGAAGTGAGGAGTAATGTGTCTATGAAGTGAAGAGGTATGTGTCCTATATGAAAGTGAGATTATGTGTCTATATGAAGTGGAGTATGTTGGTCTATCATGAAGTGGAGTATGTGGTCTATATGCAGGTGAAGTAGGTGTCTATATGAAGGTTAAGTATTTTGTCTCTATGAAAGTGAGATTATGTGTCTATATGAAAGTGAGAGTATGTGTCTATATGAAAGTGAGAGTATGTGTTCTATCTGGAAGAGTGAGGTAGGTTTCCTATATGAAATTGAGAGTATGTTCATAGGAAAGTGAGAGTATGTTGTCTATCTGAAGTGAGCGTAGTGTCTATATGAATAGTGAGAGTATGTTGTCCGATAAGAAGTGAGAGTATGTTTATATATGAAAAGTTGAGAGTATGTGTCTATGTGAAAGTGAGAGTATGTGTCTAATATGCAAGTGAGAGTGGTGTCTATATGACAGTGAAGTATGTGATCTATATGAAGTGAGAGTAGTGGCTCTATAGAAAGTGAGAGTCCTGTGTCTATATGAAAGTGAGAGTATGTGTCTATATGAAAGTGAGAGTATGGTGTCTATATGAAAGTGAGAGGTAGTGTCTATATGACAAGTGAGAGTATGTGTCCTATATGAAAGTGAGAGGTATGTGTCTATATGAAAGTGAGGTAGTGTCTATATGAATTGAAGTAGATGTTCTATCTGACGTGAGAGTATGTGTCTATAGTGAAATGAGAGTATGTTTCTATGATGAATAGTGATAGTAGGTGTCTTCTGAAGGTGAGAGTATGTGTCTAATATGAAGAGTAGAGTATGTGTCCTATAGAAAGGAGAGTATGTGTCTATATGAAAGTGAGAGTATGTGTCTATATTGAATTGAATTCTGTTTTCTATAATAAAAGTGAGAGTATGTGTCTATATGAAAGATGAGAGTATGTGCTATATGAACTGTGAAGTATGTGTCTATAAGATAGTGAGAGTATGTGTCTATATGCAAAGTGAGAGTGATGTGTCTTATATAAAGTGAGTATGTGTCTATTGAAGTGAGAGTATGGTCTATATGAAATTGAGAGTATGTGGGTCTATATGAAGGAGAGTATTTGTCTTATGAAAGGAGAGTATTTTTCCTATATGAAAGTGAGAGTATGTAGTCCTATATGAAGTGAGAGTATGTGTCTATATGAAATTGAGAGTATGTGTCTATATGACGTGAGAGTTATTGTGTCCTATATGAAAGTGAGAGTATGTGTCCTATATGAAAGTGGATGTATGTGTCTATATGAAAGTGAGAGTAATGTTTCTATATGAAAGTGAGAGTAGTGTCTATATGAAGTGAGAGTAATGGTGTCCCCTTATGAAAGTGTGTAGTATGTGTCTATATGAAAGTGAGAGTATGTTTCTATATTAAAGTGAGAGTATTTTCATATGAAGTGGAGAGTAGTGTCCTATCATGAAAGTGAGAGTATGTGTCTATAGAAAGTGAGAGTATGTGTCTATATGGAAAGGAGAAGTATGTGTCTATATAAAGTGGAGGTATTGTCTATATGAAGTGAGAGTTGTGTCTATGTGAGTTGAGAGTTGTGTCTATCTGACGTGAGAGTATTTGTCTATTAGAAAGTTACGAGTCATGTGTCATATGAACATGAGAGTTTATGGTGTCTCTTATGAAAGTGCAGAGTATTGTGTCTAATATGGTAAGTTAGAGTGTGTGTCTATATGAATGAAGTATGTGTCTATATGCAAAGTGAGAGTATGTGTCTATATGAAGTGAGAGTATGTGTCTATATGAAAGTAGCGTATGTTCTATAATGAAGTGAAGTATTTGTCTATATTAAAGTAGAGTATTGTCCTATATGAAAGTGAGAGTATGTGTCCTATATTAAAGTGCAGAGTAATGTGTCCTTATGAAGTGAGAGTAATGGTGTCTATATACAGTGAGAGTATGTTTCTATATGAAGTGAGAGTATGGTGGTCTATATGAAAGTGAGAGTATGTGTCTATATGAACGTGAGAGTTTGTGTCTATATGAAATTGAGAGTATGTGTCTATATGAAAGTGAGAGTATGTGTCTATATGAAAGTGAAGTATGTTCTATATGAAAGTGAGAGTATGTGTCCTATATAAAGTGAGATATGTGTCTGATATGACAGTTAGAGTATGTGTCTATAGCAGTGAGAGTATTGTCTTATATGAAAAAGTGAAGAGTATGTGTCGTGATATGCAAGTGAGAGTATTTGTCTATATAAAGTGAGAGATAATGTGTCTCTATGAAATTGAGAGGTATGTGTCTATATGAAGTGAGAGTATGTTTCTATCTGAAAGTGCGAGTATGTGTCTATAATGAAAGTGAGAGTATGTTGTCTATATGAAGCGTGAAGTATGTGTCTATATGAAAGTGAGAGTATGTGTCTATATGAAAAAGTGAGAGTATGTGTCTCTATATAGGTGGGAGTATGTGCTATATGGAAAGTGAGAGTATGTGTCCTAATAATTAAAGTGAGAGTATGTGTCCTATATGCAAGTGATGATTATGTGTCTATATGAAAGTGAGAATTATGTTTCTATTATGAAAGGTGAGAGTAGTGTCTATATGAAAGTGATGAGTAATGGGGCTATATGAAGTGAGAGTATTTGTCTATATGAAAGTGAGAGTTATTTGTCTAGATGACTTGAGAGTAGGATGTCTATATGAAATGTGAGAGTTATGTGTCTATATGAAGTGAGATATGTGTCTATTATGAAAGTGAGAGTATGTTTTCTATTGAGTGAGGTATGTGTCTATATGAAAGTGGTAAGTATGTGTCTATATGCAAGTGTATAGTTATTGTCTATATTAAAGTGGAGTATGTTCTATATGAAATGAGAGTATTTGGTCTCTATGAAAGTGGAGAGTATGTGTTCTATATGACAGTGAAGAGTATGTGTCTATTGAAATGGAGTATGTGTTCCTATAGGAAAGTGAGAGTTATGTGTCCTATATGGAAACAGTGAGAGTATGGTGTCTGTATGAAAGTGAGAGTATGTTTGTCTATATCCAAGTTAGAGTTTGTTCTTATGAAAGTGAGAGAGTATGTGTCTATATGAAATTGAGAGTATGTGTCTATATGAAAGTGAGAGTAATGTGTCTATATGAAAGTGAGAGTTGTGTCTATAAAGTGAGATAATGTGTCTATATGAAAGTGAGATTATTGTGTCTATATGAAAGGTGAGAGTAGGGTGTCTATATGACAGTGAGAGTATGTGTCTAACTAATGACAGTGAGAGTATGTTCTATATGAATAGGTGTAGTAGGTGGGTCTATATAAAGTGGAGAGTATGGTGTCTTAATATGAAGTGAGAGTATGTTTCTATAGAAGTGTCGTATGTGTCTATATTGAAGTGAGAGTATGTTCTATATGAAGTGAGAGTATGTTTCTATTTAAAGTGAGAGTAGTTGTCTATATGAAATGACAGTATGTGTCTTATGAAAAGTGGAAGGTATGTGTCCTATATGAAGGTGAGAGTAGATTTTCTATATGAGAGTGAAGTAATGTGTCCTAGATGAAAGTGAGAGTATGTGTCTATATGAAAGTGAGAAGTATGTGTCTATATGAAGTGAGAGTATGTGTCTATATGACGTGAGAGTATGTGTCTATATGAAAGTGAGAGTATTTGTCATATGAATTGGAGTATGTGTCTATATGAGTGCGAGTATTGTGTCTATAATGAAAGTGAGAGTATGTGTACTATATGAAAGTGAGAGTATGTGTCTATATGAAATGAGAGTTGTATCTTATATGGAGAGTGGGAGTATGTGTCTATATAAATTGAGAGTATGTGTCCTTATGGAAAAGTGAGAGTATTGTTCTATTATGAAATAGTGAGAGTATGTGTCTATATGAAAGTTAAAGTATGTGATCCTATATGAAGTTGAGAGTATTGTCTATATGAAGCTGAGAATAGGTGTCCTATATGAAATGAGAGTATGTTTCCTATATGAAAGTAGAGATTATGTGTCTATATTAAAGTGAAGTAGGTGTCGATATTCTAAAGTGATAGTATGTGTCTATATGAAAATGGAGTATGTGTCTATATGAAAGGAAGTATGTGTCTATATGAAAGTGAGAGTAATGTTTCTATATGAAAGTGAGGTATTGTCATATATGAAATGAGAGTATGTGTCCTATATAGGAAGTGAGAGTATTGTCTATATGAACTGAGAGTAATGTGTCTATATGAAAGTTGAAGAGTATGTTTGTCCGATATGAAATAGAGTATGTGTCCTATATGAAGTGGGAGTATGTGTCTATATGAAAGTGACAGGTATGGTCTATACATAAAGTGAGGTTAATGGTGTCGATATGAAAGTGAGTATGTGTCTATATGAAAAGTGAGAGGAGGTGTCTGATATGAACTAGTGAGAGTATTGTCTTATATAAGATTGAGAGATTGTGTCCTATTGAGAAGTGAGAGTATAGTTCTATATAAATGAGGAGGATGTGGTACTATATGAAAGTGGAGTATTGTCTAATGAGAGTGAGAGTATGTGTCTATATGAAGGATGAGTATGTGTCTATCTGAAAGTGAGAGTATGTGTCTATCTGAATGAGAGTGTTGGTCCTATAATGAACAGTGAGGTATGTGTCTATCTGAAAGTGATAGTATGTGTTATATGCAAGTGAGAGTAATGTGGTCTATTGATGCAGTGAACACAGTATTGTCTTCGTGAAAGTGAGAGTATGTGTCTATATGAAGTGAGAGTATGTGTCTATAATGAAAGTGAGTAGTATGTGGTCTATATGAACAGTGAGATATGTGTCCTATTGAAAGATTGAGAGTATTGTCTATCTGAAAGTGAGAGTATGTGTCTATATGGAAAAGTGATAGTATGTGTCTCTTATGAAAGTGAGAGTATGTGGTCTATATGAAAGTGAGAGTATGTGTCTATATGAAAGTGAGAGTATGTGTCTTATGAAAAGTGATAGTATGTGTCTATATGAAGTGAGAGTAATGTTCTATGTGAAGAGTGAGAGTATGTGTCTCTATGAAAGTGAGAGTATGTGGTCCTATATGAAAGTGAGAGTATGTGTCTTATGAACTGAGAGTATGTGTCCTTATTAATATTGCGCTTATGTGTCCTATATGACAAATGGAGTATGTGTCTTTATGAAAGTGAGCAGTACTGTGTCTAATGAAGTGAGAGTATTGTCCTTATATGAAAGTGAGATTTAAATGATGTCTAATATGAAGTGGAAGTATTTGTATTATAGAAAGTGAAGAGTATGTGGTCCTATATGAGAGTGAGAGGAGGTCTATATGAAAGTGAGCAGTATGTGTACTATATGAAATTGAGAGTATGTGCTATATGAACGTGGAGTATGTGTCGATATGAAAGTGAGGTATGTGTCCCTTATGAATGCAGAGGATGTTTTATATGAATGGAGTATGTGTCTATATGAAAGTGAGAGTCTGTGTCTATTGAAGTGAGAGTTATGTGTCTTATGAAAGTGAGGTGTGTGGTCTAATATGAAAGTGAGAGTATGTGTCTTATATGAGAAGTGAGAGTATGTGTCTATATGATAGTGTAGAGTATGTGTCTATATGAAAGTTGGAGAGTATGTGTCTATATGAAAGTGAGAGTATGGTCTATATGAAAGTGAGAGTATGTGTCCTATATGAAAGTGAGAGTATGTGTCCTATATGAAAGTGAGAGTATGTGTCCTATATGCAAGTGAGAGTATGTGTCTATATGACAAGTGCAGGTAATGTGTCTATATTAAAGTGATAGTATGTGTCTATATGAAAAGTGAGAGTAATGTGTCTATATGAAAAGTGAGAGTATGTGTCATATGAAAGTGAGATTATGTTTCTATATGAAAGTTGAGAGTATGTGTCTCTTGAAAGTGAGAGTATGTGTCCTATATGGAAGTAGAGTATGTGTCTATATAAGGAGAGTATTTTTTCTAGTATGAAGTGAGAGGTATTGGTCTATATGAAACGTGAGAGTATTGTCTATAGAACGTGGAGTATTGTCTATATGAAAGTGAGAGTATGTGGTCCTATAGAAAGTGAGAGTATGTTGTTATATGAAATTGAGACGTATGTGTCCTATCATGAAAGGTGAGAGTATGTCTATATGAATTGAGAGTATGTGTCTATTGAAAGTGAGAGTATGTGGTCTATATGAAGAGTGAGAGTATTTTCTAATGAAAGTGAGAGTATTTGGTCCCCTATATGAAAGTGAGAGTATGTGTGTCTATGTGAAAGTGAGAGTTATGTGTCTATATGAAAAGTGAGAGTATGTGTTGTCTATATGAAAGTAGAGTCTTTGTCTCTCTGAAAGTGAGAGTATGTTCTATATTAAAGTGAGAGTCATGTTCTATATAAAGTGAGAGTATTTGGTCTATATGAAGTGAGAGGAGTGTCTATATGACAAGTGAGAGTATGTGTCTATATAAATGAGAGTATGTGTCTAGTATGAAGTGAAGTATGTGTCTATATGAAAGTGAGAGTATTGTCCCTATTATGAAAAGTGAGATATTTGTCTAGTATGAAAGTGAAAGTAATGGTCTATATGAAAGGTGAGAGTAGGTGTCTAATGAAAAGTGAGAGTATGTGTCTATATGAAATTGAAGAGTATGTGTTCTATATTAAAGTGAGAGTATGTGTCCTATATGAGAGTGAGAGTATGTGTCTTATACAGTGAGAGTATGTGTCTGATATGAAGGTGAGAGTATGTGTCTATATAAAGTGAGAGTATGTGTCTATATGAAACTGATAGGTATGTGTCCTATTATGAAAGTGAGAGTATGTTTCTATATTAAAAGTGGAGTATGTGTCTAATATGCAGTGAGAGTATGTGTCTAATAAGTGAGAGTATGTGTCCTATCTGAAGTGAGAGTATGTGTCTATATGAAAGTGAGGTAGTGTCATATGAAAGTGACGATTATGTTTCTATATGATTGAGAGTATGTGTCTATATGAAAGTGAAGTTATGTGTCTCTATGAAAGTGAGAGTATTTGTCTATATAAAGTGGGGGAGAGTAATGTTCTATATGAAGTGAGAGTAATGTGTCATATGAAAGTGGGAGTATGTGTCTATATGAAAGTGAGAGTATGTGCTTATGAAGTGAGAGTATGTGTCTATACTGAAAGTGAAGTATGTGTCTATATGAATGAGAGTAGTGTCCTATATGAAAGTGAGATATTGTCCTATAGTGAAGGAAAAAGAGTATGTGTCCCATTGAAGTGAAAAGTATTGTGTCCTTATGAAAGTGGAGTATGTGTCTATATGACGTGAGAGTATTGTGTCATATATGAAATGTGAGAGTATGTTGTCTTATAGAAGTGAAGTATGTGTCTATATGAAGTGAGAGTATTTGTCTATATAAGTGAGAGTATGTGTCCTATTATGAAAGTGAGAGTTGTGTCTAATATAAAGTGAGAGTATTGTCTATATGAAAGTGAAGTAAATGTGTCTATATGAAAGTGAGAGATTGTCTATATGAAGTGCAGAGTAATGTGTCTAGATTAAAGTGAGAGTGTGTGTCTATATGAAAGTGAGAGTATAGTCCTATATGGACTGTGAGAGTATGTGTCTATATGACAGTGAAGTATGTGTCTATAATGAAACGTGCGAGTATGTGTCTATAATGAAAGTGTAGAGTCTGTGTCTATATGAAAGTGATAGTATGTGTCTATATGAAAAAGTGAGAGTATGGTGTCTATATGACATTGAGAGTATGTTCTATAATGAAAGTGAGAGTAGTTGTCTATATGAAAGTGATGAGTATGGGTCTATAGGAAATTGAGAGTATGTGTCTATATGAAAGTAAGAGTATGTGTCTTATGAAAGTGAGAGTATGTCTCTATATGAAAGTTAGAGTAATGTGTCCATATGAATGAGAGTCTGTTCTATGTGAAGTGAGAGTATGTGTCGATATGAAAGTGATAGTACTTGTCTATATGAAAGTGATAGTATGTGTCTATATGAATAGTGAGAGTATGTGGTCCTATCATGAAAAGTGAGAGTATGTGTCTATATGAAGTGGAGAGTATGTGTTCTATATGAAAGTGAAGTATGTGTCGGATATGAAAGTGAGAGTTGTGTCTATATGAAGTCAGAGTATGTGGCTATAGAAAGTGATAGTATGTGTCTAATGAAAGTTAGAGTAGTGTGTCCTATATAAGTGAGAGTATGTGTCTATAATGAAAGTGAAGTATGTGTGGTCTATATGAAAGGGAGAGTATGTGTCTATTGAAGTGGAGTATGTGTCTTGTGTCTATATGAAGTGAAGTTGTGTCTATATGAAAGGTGAGAGTCTGTGTCTATAATGAAGTGAACTATTGTCTATATGAAAGTGAGAGTATGTGTCCCCTATATGAAAGTGAGAGTATGTGTCCTATATGAACAAGTGAGAGTACTGTGTCTATATTAAAGTTAGAGTATGTGTCTATATGAAGTGGCAGTATGTGTCCTATATGAAAGTGAGAGTTGTGATCTATATAAAGTGAGCGTATGTGTCTCTACTGAAGTGAGGAGTATGTGTCTTATGAAAGTGAGAGTATGTGTCTATAACTGAAAGTGAGAGTATGTGTCTATATGACAGTGCGAGTATGTGGTCTATATGAAATGAGGTATTTGTCTGATAATGAAAGTGAGGTATTTGTCCTATATGAAAGTGAGAGTATGTGTCTATATGAAAGTGAGAGTATTGTTCTATATGAAAGTGAGAGTAGATGTGTCTTTAGAAGTGGAGTAATGTGTCTATATAATTGAGAGTAAATGTGTCTATCTAAAGTGAGTATGTTCTATGATGAAAGTGCAGAGTCTGGTGTCTATATGACATGTGAGAAGTATGTGTCTATAACTGAAAGGGAGAGTATGTGGCTATATGAAGTGAGAGTATGGTTCCTATATGAAAGTGAGAGTATGTGTCCTATCTGAAGTGAGAGTATGTGTCTATTGAAAGTGAGAGTATGTGTCTATATGAAAGGTATCGTATGTGTCTATATGAAAGTGGAGTATGGTGTCTATATGAAAGTGAGTATGTGTCTATATTAAAGTGAGAGTAGTGTCTATATTAAAGTGAGAGTATTGCTCCTCTAATAAAGTGAGAGTATGTGTCTATATGAAAGTGAGAGTATGTGTCTATCTGAACGGAGAGTATGTGTCTATAGAAAGTGAGAGTATGTGTCTATATGAAGTGAGAGTATGTGTCTATAGAAGTGAGATTATGTGGTCTAGTATGCAAGTGAGAGTATGTGTCTATATGAAAGTGAGAGTATTGTGTCATTGAAAGTGAGAGTATGTGTCTATATGAAAGTGAAGTATGTGTCTATATGAAAGTGAGAGTAATTGTGTCCTATCTGAAAGTGAGAGTATTTGTCTATATGAAAGTGAGAGTATGATGTCTACTATGGACATTAGAGTATGTTCTATATGAAAGTTGAGAGTATGTGTCCTATATGAAGTGAGAGTATGTGTCTAATAGAAAGTGAGAGTATGTGTCCTAATGAAGTGAGAGTCTTTGTCTATAATGAAAGTGAGAGTATGGTGGTCTATATGCAATGAGAGTTGTGTCCTATATGAAAGTGAGAGTATGTGTCTATCTGAATGAGAGTTGTGTCCTATATGAAATGAGAGTATTGTCTATATGAAAGTGAGAGTATAGGTCTATATGAAAAGTGAGTTGTGTCTTATATGAAGTGAAGAGTATGTGTCCCCTATATGAAGTGAGAGTATTTGTCTATATAAAGTGAGAGTATGTGCTATATGGAAGTGAGAGTATGTGTTCTATAATGAAAGTGAGAAGTATGTGTCTATATGAAGTGAGAGTATGTGTCTATATGAAGTGAGAGTATTGTCTTATGAAGTGAGAGTATTGTGTCCTATATGAAGTGAGGAGATGTGTCTATATGAAAGTGGGTATGTTTCTGTGGTGAAGGAGAGTATGTGTCTAATAGTGAAAATGAATAGTATGTGTCTAGTATGAAATGAGAGTATGGTCTATATGAAAGTAGAGAGTATGTGGTCCCTATATGAAATGAAGAGTCATTGTCCTATATGAAAGTGAGAGTATGTGTCTCTATTAAAGTTAAGATGTGTCTAGTATGAAAGTGAGAGTAATGGTGTCTATATGAAAGTGATAGTATGTGTCTATATTTAAGTTGTGAGTTATGTGTCTATATGAAAGTCGAGTATGTGTTCCTATAAGGGAGAAGTGAGAGTATGTGGTCTATTATGAAGTGAAGTATGTGTCTATTGACAGTGAGAGTAAGTGTCTATATAAAGTGAGAGTAATGTTTCTATTGAAATCGAGAGTATGTGTCTAGATGAAAGTGTGAGTATGTGTCTATATGTAAAGTGGAGAGTTGTGTCCTATATGAAATTAGTATTGTGTCTATATGAAAGTGAGAGTGATGGTCTATATGAAAGTGAGAGTAATGTGTCTATATGACAGTGAGATTAGTGTCTATATGAAAGTGAGATTAGGTGTCTATATGACAGTGAGAGTTGTTTCCATATATGAAAGGAGAGTATGTGTCTTATATGAAAGTGAAGTATGGTGTCTGATGAAAGTTAGAGTATGTGTCCCTATATGAAAAGTGAAGTATGTGTCTATATGAAAAGTAGAGAGTATGTGTCTATATGAAAGTGAGAGTATATTGTCTATATGAAAGTGAATAGTATGTGTCTATATGAAAGTGAAGTATATTCTATATGTAGTGATAGTAAATGTGTCTATTATGAAAGTGATAGTAATGTTGTCCTATTGAAAGTGAGAGTATTGTCTTATATGAAAGTGAGAGTATGTTCCTATATGAAAGTGAGAGTATGTTTCTATAATGAAAGTGAGAGAAGGTGTCTATATAAAGTGAGAGTATGTGTCTATTATGATAGTGAGAGTATGTGTCTATATGAAAGTGGAGGATGTATTTGTCCTAGTATGAAAGTGAAGTATGTGTCTATGTATGAAAGTGAGAGTATGTGTCCTATAGTGAAATGAGAGAGTATTTTCTATATGAAATGTGAGAGTAATGTGTCTATATGAAAGTGAGAGTATGGGTCTATATGAAGTGAGAGTATGTAGTCTATATTAAAAGTGAGAGTATGTGGTCTATTGATGAATGAGTATGTGCCTATACTGAAGTGGAGAGTATGTTGTCTATATACAAGTGAGAGATGTGCTATATGAGGGGAGAGTATGTGTCTATCTGAAAGTGAGAGTAGTGTCTATTGAACGTGCGAGTATGTGTCCTATCTGAAGTGATAGAGTATGTGTCCTATATGGAAGTGAGAGTCTGTGTCTATATGACAGGTTAGAGTATGTGTCTATATGAAAGTAGAGTATGTGTCTATATGGAAAGTGAGAGTAATGTTCCTTATGAAGTGAGAGTATGTGTCTATTGAAAGTGAGAGTATTGTCTATATGAAATGAGAGTATGTGTCTATATGAAAGTGAGAGTATGTGTCTATATGAAGTTGAGAGTATTGTCTATATGAAGTGATAGTATTGTCTTATTGAAAGTGAGAGTAGTGTCTATATTGAAAGTGAGAGTATGTGTCTATCTGAAATGAGAGTCTGTTAGTCTTATTAAATAGAGAGGTATGTGTCTAATGAATGAAGTATGTGTCTGTGGTGAGAGTATGTTCTATATGAAAGTGAGAGTATTGTGATCTATAATGAAAGTGGAGTAAGTGTGTCTTATATGAAAGTGAGAGTATGTGTCTATATGAAAAGTGAGAGTAATGTGTCTATATGAAAGTAGGTATGTGTCTATATGAAAGTGAGAGTATGTGTCTACTGAAGTGAGAGTATGTGTCTATATGAAAGTGAGAGTATGTGTCTATATGAGTGAGAGTATGTGGCCCCTATATGAAGTGAGAGTATGTGTCTATATAAAGTGCGAGTATGTGTCCTATATGAAAAGTGAGAGTATGTGTCCTAGTATGAAAGTGGAGTATGGTCCTATAATGAAAGTGAGAGTATGTGTCCTATATGAAGAGTGAGAGTATGATGTCTAGGAAAGTGAGAGTATGTTCCCTATATGAAGTTAGAGTATGTGTCGATATGAATTGAGAGTGATGTTCTATAATAAAGTGAGGAGTATGTGTCTATATGAAAAGTGAGAGTAATGTGTCTATATGAAGTGAGAGTATTTGTTATAGGAAGTGAGATATTGTCTATATGAATAGAGTGAGAGTTGTGTCTATATGAGTGAGAGTATGTGTCCTAATGAAGTGAGAGTATTGTCTATATGAAAGGTGAGAGTAGTTCTATATGAGAGTGAGGTATTGTCTATAGTGAAAGTGAGAGTAGTGTCTTCTATAATGAAAGTGAAGATTTGTCTATATGAAAGTGAAGGAGTATGTGTCTATATGAAAGTAGAAGTATGTGGTCGATATGAAAAGTTAGAGTATGTGTCTAATATGAAAGTGAGAGTATGTTTCTATATGAAATGAGAGTATGTGTCTATATGAAAAGTGAGAGTATGTTTCTATATGACAGTGGAGTATGTGTCTATAATGAAAGTGAGAGTATGTGTCCTATATGATGTGAGAGTATGTGTATATATGAAAAGTGAGAGTATGTGTCCTATAGAAAAAGAGGAGTCTGTGTCTATTGAAAGTGAAGTTGTGTCTATATGAAATGAAGTATTGTCCTATATGAAGTGATAGTATGTTTCTAATATAAAGTGGAGTATTTTCCTATATGAAAGTGAGAGTATGTGTCTTATGAAAGTGGAGAGTATGTGTCGATATGAAAGTGAGAGTATGTGTCTATATGAAGTGGAGTATGTGTCTATATTGCAAGTGAGAGTATGTGTCTATATTAAAAAGTGAGAGTATTGCGATATGAAAGTGAGGAGTATGTGTCTATATGAAAGTGATAGTATGTGTCCTATATGAAAGTGAGAGTATGTGTCTATATGAAATGGAGTAATGTGTCTATATGAACGTGAGAGTAATGTGTCTATATGACAGTGAGAGGTAGTGTCTATATGAAACGTGAGAGTATGTGTCTATATGACATGAGAGTGATGTGTCTAATGAAAGTGGAGTATGTGTCTTTGAAAGTGAGAGTATTGTAGCTAATGAAAGTGAGAGTATGGTCTATATGAAAGGGGAGTATGTGTCTATATGAAGTGAGAGTATGTGTCTATTTATGAAATGAGAGTATGTGTCGTATTGAAGTGAGAGTATGTGTCTATATGAAGTGAGAGTATGTGTCTATATGAAAGTGAAGTATGTGTCTTATAATGAAGAGTGAGAGTTTTTCTATATGAAAGTGAGAGTATGTGTCTATATGAGTGAGAGTATGTTTCTATATGCAGTGAGAGTATGTGTCTTTTAAGTGAGAGTATGTTTTGGTGTCCTATATGAAAGTGAGATTATGTGTCTATATGAAAGTGAGAGTATGTGTCTATATGAAAGTGAGAGTAATGTCTCTATATGAAGTGAGAGTAATGTTTCCCTATTGCAAGGGAGAGTATGGTCTATAATGAAAGTGAGAGTATGTGTGCTATATGAAGTTGAGAGTATGTGTCTATATGAAGTGAGAGTATGTTGTCTATATGACATGAGAGTATGTGTCTATATGAAATGAGAGTATGTGTCTATATGAAAGTGAGAGTATGTGTCTATATTGAAGGTGGAGTATGTTGTCCTATATGAAAGTGGAGAGTATGTGTTCTATATGAAAGTGAGAGTATGTGGTCTATATTACGAGTTAGAGTATGTGTCTATCTGAATGAAGTATTTGTCTTATGAAAGTGGAGAGTATTGTCTATATTAAAGTGAGAGTATGTTGTCTATATGAAGTGAGAGTATGTGTCTATATGAAGTGAGAGTAGTGTCTATATGACGTGAGTTATGTTCCTATATGAAGAGAGTATGTGTCTATATGAAAGTGAGAAGTAGTGTCTGTGTCTGGATGAAAGTGAGAGTATGTGTCTATATGAAAGTGAGAGTATGTGTCTATATGATTGAATTAATGTGTCTCTATGAAGAGTGAGGAGTATGTTGTCTATGAAGTGCGAGTATGTGTCCATTGAAAGTGAAGTATGTGTGTCTATATTAAAGTGCGAGTATGTGTCTATATGAATGAGAGTATTTCTATATGAAAGTGAGAGTATGTTCTATATGAAAGTGAGAGATGTGTCTTATGACAATTCGAGTATGTGTCTATAATGAAATGAAGTATTTGTCTATATGAAATTGGATATTTGTCTAAATAATTTGAGAGTATGTGTCTATATATTAAAGTGAGGTATTTGTCTGATATGAAAGTTAGAGTATGTTCTATATAAAGTGAGAGTATGTGTCCTATATGAAGTGAGAGTATGTGTCCTATATGAAGTGCGAGGTATGTGTCTATATGACCGTGAGACGAGTATTGTCTATATGAATTGGAGTATGTGTCCTATATGAAAGTGAGAGTATGTGTCTATATGAAAGTGAGTAGTATGTGTCTATAATGAAAGTGGAAGTATTGTGTCTATATGAAAGTAGAGTATGTGTCTATCTGACAGTGGGAGTATGGTCCTATATAAGTGAAGAGTATGTGGTCTATAGAGTGAGAGGATGTGTCTATATGAAAGTGGGAGTATGTTTCTATATGAAAGTGAGAGTATGTGTCTATATGAAAGTGAAGTATGTGTCTATTGAAAAGTGTGAGTGATGGGGTCTATGTGTAGACGTGAGAGTATGTGTCTATATGAAGTGAGAGTAGTGTCTATAGACACGTGAGAGTATGTTCCTAGATTGACAGATGAGAGTATGTGTCTATATGAAATTGAGGTATGTGTCTATATGAAATTGAGAGTAATTTTTCTATATGAAAGTGAAGAGTATGTGTCTTAATGAAAAGTGAGTATGTGTCTATATGAAAGTGAGAGTATGTTCTATATGAAGTGAGAGTATTGTTCCTATATTGAAAGTGAGAGTATGTGTCCTATATGAAAGTGAGAGGATGTGTCTGAAAGTGAGAAGTATGTGTCTTATATGAAAGTTGAGAGTATGGTGGTCCTATATGAACGTGAGAGTAAGTGTCTATATGACAGTGAGAGTAGGTGTCTAATTGAAGTGAAGAGTATGTGTCTATATGTAGTTAGGTATGTGGTCTATATGAAAGTGAGAGTACTGGTTCTATAATGAAAGTGAGAGTATGTGTTCTATATGAAAGTGAGAGTATGTGTCTATTGAAGTGAGAGTTATGTGTCTATATGAAAGTGAAGTAATGTGTTCTATATGAAAGTGAAGAGTATGTGTTCTATATAAAGTAGAGTATGTGTCATATGAAAAGTGAGAGTATGTGTACTATATGAAATTGGAGTATGTGCCTATATGAATATGAGAGTATGTGTCTATATGAAATTGAGAGTTGTGTCTATATGACATTTAGAGTATGTGTCTATATGAAAGTGAAGTGATGTGTCCTAGATGAAGTGAGAGTATGTGTCTTATGAAAAGTAGAGGATTGTCCTATAGAAAGTGAAGTAATGTGTCTATATGAAGTGGAGTAATGTGTCTATATGAACGTGAGAGTATGCGTCTATATGAGTGCAAGATTAATTTGTCTATATAAAGAGGGAGGTATGTTCTATATAAAGTGAGAGTATGTTCTATAGAAAGTAGAATATGTGTTCTATATTAAGAGTGAGAGTATGTTCTATATGAAGTAAGAGTATGTGTCTATATGAAAGTGAGAGTATGTGTCTGATATGAAGTGAGAGTATGTGTTCTATATGAAAGTGAGAGTATGTGTCTATATGTAAGTGAGTAGTATGGTCTATAGAAAGTGAGAGTATGTGTCTATATGACAGTGATAGTATGTGTCTATATGACAGTGAAGGAGTATGTCTATATGGAAGTGAGAGTATGTGTCTATATGAAAGTGAGAGTATGTTTCTATATGAAATGAGAGTTATGTGTCCTATGATGAAAGTGATGAGTATGTTGTCTATATAAAGTGAGAGTATGTTTCTATATGAATTGAGAGTATGTGTCTATATGAAAGTGAGAGTAGTGGTGTCGTGTGAAAGTGAGAGTATGGTGTTATATGAAATTGGTAGTTATGTGTCTATATGGAAAGTGAAGTATGTGTCCTATATGAAGTGAGGAGTCTGTGGTCTATATGAAACTGAGGAGTATGTGTCTATATTAAAGTGAGAGTAATGTTGTCTATATTGAATAGTGAGAGTATGTGTCTATATGAAAGTGAGAGTATGTGTCTATTGAAAGATGAGAGTATGTTTCCTTATATGAAGTGAGATATGTGTCCTATATGAAAGTGAAGTATGTGTCCTATATGAAATGAGAGTATGTGTCTATATGAAATTGAAGAGTATGTGTCTCTATGAAGTGATAGTATGGTGTCCTATATGAAAGTGAGAGTATGTGTCTATATGAAAGTGGAGTATTGTGTCTATATGAAGTGAGTAGTATGTTGTCTATATGAAGTGAGAGTATGTGTCCTATATGAAATTGCGAGTATGTGTCCTATATGAAATGTAGAGTATGTGGTCTATATGACGGTGGAGAGTAATGTGTCCTATATAAAGTGAGGAAGTAAATGTGTCCTATATGAAAGTGAGAGGATGTGTCATATGAAAGTGGAGAGTATGTGTTATATGAAAGTGAGAGTATGTGTCTATATGAAAGTGGAGAGTATGTTTCTATATGAAAGTGAGAGTATGTTTCTAATCTGAACGTGAGGTATGTGTCCTATATGAAAGTGAGATATGTTGTCTATATGCAAGTGAGAGTATGTTCTATATGAAAGTGAGATGTATTTGTCTATGATGAAATGCAGAGTATGGTCTATATGAAAGTGAGAGTATGTGTCTATATGAAAGTGAAGTGTTTCTATATGAAAGTGAGAGTATGTTGCTATATGAAAGTTGAAGTATTTGTCTATATGAAAGTGATAGTTAGGTGTCTATATGAAAGTGAGAGTATGTGTCTATATGAAAGTGAGAGTATGTGTCTATATGATTGAGAGTATGTGTCTATATGAAAAGTGAGAGTATGTGTCTATATGAAAGTGAGAGTATGTGTCTATATAAAGTGAGAGTATGTGTCTATATTACAGTGAGAGTATGTGTCTAATTGAAAAGTAGAGTATGTGTCCTTATAAAGTGAGAGTTGTGTCTATATGACAAGTGAGAGTATTGTCTATGATGAAATGAGAGTATGTGTCGATTTAAAGTGAAGTATTTTTCTATATGAAAGTGAGAGTATGTGTCTATATGAATTTAATGTGTCTCATGAAAGTGAGAGTCTGTGTCCTAGTATGAAAGTGAGAGTAATGTGTTCTATATGAAAGTGAGAGATGTGTCTATATGAAGTGAGAGTAATGTGTCCTATTTGAAAGTGAGAGTATGTGTCTTATGAACGTGAGAGTATTTGTCTATATGCAAGTGAGAGTATTTCTAGATGAAGTTGAGAGTATGTGTCTATATGAAAAGTGATAGTATGTGTCTATAATGAAAGTGGAGTATTGTCTAATGAACGTGAAGATTTGGTCTATATGGAAAGTGAGAGTATGTGTCTATAATGAAGTGAGAGTATGTGTTCTATAGGGAAGTGAGAGTATGTGTCTAATATGAAAAGTGAAGTATGTGTCTATTTGAAGTGAGGAGTATTAGTCCTATATTTAAAGTGAGAGTAATTGTCTATATGAAAGTGATAGTATGTGTTCTATATGAAAGTGAGAGTATGTGTCCTATTAAAAGTGAGAGTAGGTGTCTATATGAAAGTGAGAGTATGTGTTCTATATGAAAGGTGATATTATGTGTCTATATTAAAGTGAGAGTATGTGTCCTATAGGAAAGTGAGAGTATGTGTCCTATATGAAGTGAATATGTTCTATATAAAGTTAGGAGTATGTGTCTATATGAAAGTGAGAGTAAATGTTCTATTGAAAGGAGAGTATGTGTCTATATGAAAGTGATAGTATGGTGTCTATAGTGAAAGTGAGAGTATTGTCCTATATGAAAGTGAGAGTATGTGTCTATATGACAGTGGAGTAGTGTCCTAGATAAAGTGAGAGTGATGTGTCTATATGCAAGTGAGAGTATGTGTTCCTAATAGAGTGAGAGTATGGTTGGGTCTCTATGAAGTGCGTAGTATGTTTCTATATAAAGTGAGAGTAATGTGTCCTATATAAAAGTGAGAGTATTGTGTCTAGTCTGGAGTGTAGTATGTTTCTATATGAAGTGAGAGTATGTGTCTATATGAAGCGAGAGTATTTGTCTATATTAAAGTGGAGATTATTGTGGTCTATATGAAAGCGAGAGTATGTGTCCCTATATGAAATTGAGAGTAGTTTCTATATGAAAGTGAGAGTATGTGTCTATATGAAGTGTGGAGATGTGTCTAGATGAAAGTGAGAGTATGTGTCTATATGAAAGGTGAGAGTATGTGTGCTATCATTGAGTGAGAGTATGTGTCTATTGAAGTGAGAGATGTGTCTATATGCAAAGTGAGGTAAGTGTCTATATTAAAGTGAATAGTATGTGTCCCTATATGAAGTGAGAGTCATGTTCTATATGAAGTGAAGTATGTGTCTATATGAAAGTGAGAGTCTGTGTCTATATTAAAGTGAAGTATGTGGTCCTATATGAGAGTGAGAGTATGTGTCTATTGAAGGTGAGAGTATGTGTCTATTGAAAGTGGAGAGTATTTGTCTATTGAAAGTGAGCAAGTATTGTCTATATGAAAGTGAGAGGTATGTGTCTATATGAAAGTGGTGAGTATGTGTCTATATGAAGTGAGTATGTGTCTATATAAAGTGAGAGTATGTGTCTATATGAAATGAGAGTATGTATCTATATTAAAGTGCTAGTATGTGTCTAATTATGAAGTGAGAGTATGTGTCTATATGAGAGTGAGAGTATTTTCTATATGAATGTAGAGAGTATGTTTCGATATGAAAGTGGAGTATGTGGTCTATAATGAAATAGTGAGTAGGTGTCTATATGAAAGTGATAGTATTGTCTATATGAGAGTGAGAGTATGGTGTCTATAGGAAAGTGATATTATGTGTCTATTATGAAGTGAGAGTATGTGTCTATATGAAAGTGAGAGTATGTGTTCCTATATGAAAGTGATGAGTTTGTCTATATGAAAGTGAAGTAAATGTGTCCTATATGACAGTGAGAGTATGTGTCTTATGAAAGTGAGAGTATGTGTCTATATGAAATTGAGAGAAGGTTTTGGGGGGGTGGGGTAGTGTCTATAATTGAAGTGAGAGTATGTGTCTATTTTTTGTATGAAAGTTGAGAGTATGTGTCTATAGAAACGAGAGTATGTGTTATATGAAGTGAGAGTCTGTGTCCTATATGAAGGTGAAGTATTTGCTATATGAAATTGAGAGTTGTGTCTATATGAATGAGAGTATGTGTCTATATGAAGTGAGAGTATGTGTATATATAAAGTGATATTATGTGTCTATATGGAAGGGAAGTAATGTGTCTATAGAAATTGAGATAAAGGTGTTCTATATGAAATTGAGAGTATTGTCCTATATGAAAGTGAGAGGTATGTGTCTATCTGAAAGTGAGGTATGTGTCTATATGAAATGATAGTATGTTTCTATATTAAAGTGAGAGTATGTGGTCTATATGAAATTGAATTATGTGGTCTATAGCAAGTTGATAGTATGTGGTCTAATATGAAAAGTGAGATATGGTGTCGCTATGCAAGTGAGAGTATGTGTCTATATGAAAGTGAGAGTATGTGTCCTATATGAAAGATGATAGTATGTGTCTTATAAAGTGGAGTATGTGTCTATATGAAAGGAGAGTATGTGTCTATATGAAAGTGGATACGTATGTGTCTATATTTAAGTGAGAGTATGTTGTCCCTATCTGAAAGTGAGAGGATTTCATCTATATGAAAGTGGAGAGTATGTGGCTTATGAAAGTGGAGTATGTGTTCTATATGACAGTGATAGTTGTGTCTATATGAGTGAGAGTATGTGTCTAAATATGCTAAGTTGAGAGTATGTGTCTATATAAATTGATAGTTGTTTCTATATGAAGGGAGAGTATGTGTCTATATGAAAGTTGAGAGTAGGTGTCTATATGAAAAGTGATATGTGTCGATATGAAGTGAGAGTATGTGTCCTATTTAAAAGTGAGAGTATGTGTCTATATGGAACGTTAGTAGTATGTGGTCTATATGAAAGTGAAGTATGTGCTATATGCAGTGAGAGTATTGTCTATATGAGAGTGATGAGTATGTGTCTATATGAAAGTGAGAGTATGTGTCTAGAAAGTGAGAGGATGTTTCTATATGAAAGATTAGTAGATGGGTCTATATGAAAGTTAGAGTCGTGTCTATTATGAAGTGATAGTATGTGTCTATATGAAGTGGAGTATGTGTCCTATATGAAGTGAGAGTATGTGTCTATATAAAGTGAGAGTTATGTTCTATACATGAATGGAAGTATGTGTCTAATAGAAAGTGAGAGTATGTGTCCTATATGAAAGTGAGAGTATGTGTCTATATGGAAGTGGGTATGTTTCTATATGAAGTGAAGTATGTGTCTATATAACGTGAGAGTGATTGTCTATATTGAAAGTGAGAGTAGTATCTATATGAAAGTGAGTATTTGTCCTATTATGAAAGTGAGAGTAATGTGGTCTATTATGAAGTGAGAGTATGTGTCTATATGAAAGTGCGAGTAGTTTTCTATATTAAATATGGAAAGTATGTGCTATATGAAAGTGAGAGTATTTCTATATGAATTTGAAGTATGTTCTCTATATGAAAGTTGAGAGTATGTGTCTAGGTGAAGTTGAGATAATGTGTCTATAATGGAAGTGTAGAGTATGGGTCTATATGAAAAATTGAGAGTATGTGTCTATATAAAGTGAGAAGTAGTTCTCTATGATAGGTGATAGTAATGTGTCCTATATGAAAGTGAGCGTATGTGGTCTATTGAAAGTGAGGTTGTGTCGATATGGAAGTGAGAGTATGTTCCTAATGAAAGTGAGAGTATGTGGTCTATATGACGTGATAGTATGTGTCCTATATAAAGTGAGAGTATGTGTCTTATGAAGTGAGAGTATGTTCTATATGAAGTGATAGTTGTTTCTATATGAAAGTGAGAGTAGTGTCTATTATAAGTGAGAGTATTGTCTATATTAAAGTGAGAGTATGTGTTCCCCTAAATGAAAGTAAGTATGGTGTCTATATGAACGTGAGATGTAGTTGGTCTATATGAACATGAGTATGTGTTATATATAAAGTGAGAGTATGTGTCTATATGAAAGTGATAGTATGTTCTATTAATGACGTGGAGAGGTATGTGTCTCTATGAAAGTGATAGTGATAGTGTCTATATGAAGTGAGGTATGTGATCTATATGAAAAGTGAGGTAATTTGTCTATATGAAAGTGAGAAGTAATTGTCTATATGAATGGAGATGTATGTGTCTATATGAAGTGAGAGTATGTTTCTATATGAAAGTGCAGATGATGTGTGCTATATGAAGTGAGTATGTGTGTCTATATGAAAGTGAGAGTATGTGTTCTATATGAAAGTGAGAGTATGTGTCTATATGGAAAGTGAGAGTAGTGTCTATATGAAAGGGAGAGTATGTTCCTATATAAGTGAGAGTATTTGTCTATATTAACGTGAGAGTATGGGTCCTATATTAAGTGAGGTATGTGTTCTAATAGAAAGTGAAGGTATTGTCTATATGAAAGTGAGAGTATGTGTCTTATATGAAAGTGGAGTATGTTCTATATGCAAGTGGAGTATGTGTCTTATATGAAAGTGAGAGTATGTGTCCTATATGAAGAGTGTGAGTAATGTGCTAATAAGGTGAGGTATTTGTCTAGATGACAGTGATAGTATGTGTCTATATGAAAGTGAGAGTATGTGTCCTATATTGGGATGTGCAGAAGTATTGTGAATCTATATGAAGTGAGAGTTATGTGTCATATTGAAGTGAAGTATGTGTCTGATTGAAAGGTGAGAGTATGTGTCTATATGAAAGTGAGAGTATGTGTTCTATAATGAAAGTGGCGAGTATGTGTCTATATGAAACGTGAGAGTATTTGTCTATATGAAAGTTGAGAGTATGTGTCTATATTATAAGTGAGAGTATGTGTCTAGTAGAGAAAGTGAGAGATAATGGTGTCTTATATGAAAAGTGAGTAGTATGTGTCCTATATGAAAGGTGAGGAGTATGTGTACTTATGAAAGTGGAGTATGTGTCTATAGAAATTGAGAGTTTGTCTATATGACAGTGAGAGTATGTGTCTATATGAAAGTTTAGAGATTATGTGGTCTATATGAAAGTGGAGAGTTGTGGTCGTATCTGAAAGTGAGAGTATGTGTCCCTAATAAAATTTTTTTTTGGGGAAAAGTGAGAGTATGTGTTCCTAATATGAAAGTGTAGAGTATGTTGTCTATATGAAAGTGAGAGTATTGTCCTTTATGAAGTGAGAGTATGTGTCCTTTGAAAGAGTGATAGTATGTGTCTATATGAAGTGAGAGTATGTGTCTATATATAAAGTGAGAGTATGTGTCTATATGAGGGGGTATGTGTCCTATATGAAATGAGAGTATGTGTCTATAGAAAATTTGAGAGTATGGTTCTATATGAAGTGAGAGTCGGTGGTGTCCCTATCTGAAGTGAGAGTATTGTCTATAAGAAAGTGTGAGAGTATGTGTCGATATGAAAAGTGAAGTATGGTGTCTATATGAAATTGAGAGTATGTGTCCTATAATGAAGTGAAGAAGTATGTGTCTATATGAAAGTGAGTATGTGTCTATATGAAGTGAGAGTATGTGTCTATATAAAGTGAAGGAGTATTTTGTCTATATAAAGTGAGGAGATGTTGTCTATATGAAAGTGAGAGTATGTTGTGCTATATGAAAGTGAGAGTATGTGTCCCCTAATGAAATGAGAGTATGTGTCTAATATGTAGTTAAGTATGGTCTATAGGTGAAAGTGAGAGTATTTGTCTATATGAGAAGTGAGAGGATTGCTATATGAAATGAGAGTATGTGTCATATATTAAAGTGATCGTATTTGTCTATATTGAAATGGACGTAATGTGTCTATATGAAGTGAGAGTATGTTCTATAGATCAAGTGGAGTCTATGTGTCTATATGCAAAGTGAGAAAGTACCATGGTGTCTTATGAAATGTTAGAGTATGTTCTATATGAAAAGGTGAGATTAATGTGTCTATAATGACGTGAGAGATGTGTCTATAGGTGAGCGTAGTGTCCTAATGACAAGACGTGAGAGTATGTGTCTATAAATGAAGTGAGACGTATGTGTTCTATATGAGTGAGAGTATTTTTCTATATGAATAAGTGATAGTATGTGGTCTATAATGAAAGTGATAGTATGTGGTCTATATGAAAGTGAGAGTATGTGTCTGGATTATGAAAGTGGGAGAGTAGTGTGTCCTATATGAAAGTGAGAGTATGTTCTATACTGCAAGTGAGAGTATGTGTCTATATGAATGAAGTATGTGTCTATATGAAAGTGAGAGTATGTGTCTATTGAAAGTAGAGTATGTGTCTATATGAAATGAGAGTAGTTCTATATGAAAATGAGAAGTATTTGTCTTATGCACGTGAGAGTAGTGTGTCTATATGAAAGTGAGAGTATGTGTCTATATTGAAGTGAGAGTGATGTGTCCTACTAATGACAGTGGAGTATTGTCTATATGACGTGAGAGTATTGTCTTATTAAGTGAGAGTAGTGTCTATATGAAAGTGAGAGTATGGTCTATATGAAAGTGAGAGTATTTTTCTATATGAAAGTGAAGAGTAATGTTCTCTAGAAAGTGCAGAGTTAATGTTGTCTATAGTGACAATTGAGTATGTTCTATATGAAAGTGAGTATGTGTCTATATGAAAGTGATAGTATGTGTCTATATGAAATTGAGGTCTGTTGTCTAATGAGTGAGAGTATGTGTCTATATTACAAGTTAGAGTATGTGTCTATATGAAAGTGGGAGTATGTGGCTATATTAAAGTGGAGAGTATGTGTCTATAGAAATGAGAGTTGAATGGTCCTATAATGAGTGGTTATGTGTCCTAGTATGAAGTTGAGAGTATGTGTCTATATGAATAGTGAGAGTAATGTTTCTATATGAAAGTGGAGAGTTGTGTCTATATGAAATGAGAGTAATGTTTCACTATATGAAAGTGAGATATGTTTCCTAATATGAAAGTGAGAGTATGTGTCTATTATGAAGTGCAGAGTATGTTGTCTGATATGGAGTGAGAGTATTGTCTATAGGAAATTGGATTATGTGTCTATAATGAAAGTGAGAGTATGTGTCTGATAATAAAGGTGAGAGTATGTGTCTCTATGAAAGTGAGAGTATGTGTCCTAATATGAAGTGAGAAGTATTGGTCCCTATATGAAAGTGATAGTAATTTTGTCTATATGAAAGTGGAGTATGGTGTCTATATGAAAGTGAGAGTAATGTGTCTAGATGAAGTGAGAGGATGTGTCTATATGAAGGTGAGAGTAATGTGTCTATATGAAAGTGAGAGTATTTGTCTATATTCGAGTGAGGTGTATTGTGTCTATATTACAGTGAGAGTATGTGTCTATATGAAAGTTGAGAGTATGTTGTCTATATGAGGTGATAGTATGTGTCTATATGAAAGTGAAGAGTAGTGTCTATATAAAGTCGAGTAGGTGGTCTCTAATGAAAGTGAGAGTAAATGGTGCTAAGAGAAATGTAGAGTATGGTGTCTATATGAAAGTGAGAGTATTTGTCTATATGAACGTTAGAGTAGTGTTTCTATATGAAAGCTGAAGTTAATGTGTCTATATGAGTGGAAGTATGGTGTCTAATTAAAGTGAGAGTATTTGTCCTATATGAAGTGAGAGTAATGTGTCTATATGAAAGTGAGAGTATGTGTCTATATGACAGTGAGAGTATGTTTTCTATTGAAATTGAGGGTATGTTCTATTGAAGTGAGAGTATGTTGTTCTATAATGAAGTGAGAGTATGTGTCTATGAGTGTGAAAGTGAGAGTATGGTGTCCTTAAGAAAGTGAGAGTAATGTGTCTTATAATGAAAGTGAAGTAATGTGTCCTTATAGAAGTGAGAGTATGTGTCTATATGAAGTGAAGTATTGTCTATATGAAATTGAGAGTATGTGTCCTATATGACAGTGAGAGTATTTGTCTATATGAAGTGAGAGATTGTCTATAAATGAAAAGTGAGAGTAGTGTCTATATGAAAATTGAAGTATTTGTCTATATGAAGTGAGAGATGTGTCTATATGAAAGTGAGAGTATGTTGTCTATATGAAAGTGATGTAGTGTCTATTTAAATGAGAGTATGTGTCTATAATGAAAATTGAGAGTGATGTGTCTATATTAAAGTGAAGTATGTGTCTATATGAAAGTGATAGACAATGTGTCTTATGAAAGTGAGAGTATGTTTCTTTATGAAAGTGGAGTATTTCCTATATGAAAGTGAGAGTATGTGGTCTATATAACGTGATAAGTATGTGTCTATATGAGAGTGAGAGTATGTGTCTTATGAAAGTGAGAGTATGTGTCCTATAAGAAATTGATAGTATGGTCCCCTATATGAAGTGAGAGTCTGTGTCTATATGAAAGTGAGAGTATGGATGTACTATATGAGAAGTGAAGTCTGTGTCTATATGAAGGAGAGTTATGTGTCTATATGATAGTGATAGTAATGTGTCTAGTATGAAAAGTTGAAGTATGTGTCCTGATGAAGTGAGAGTATGTGTCTAAGAAGTGAGAGTATGTGTCTGAATAAAGTGGATAGTATGTGTCCTATATGGAGTGAGATTATTTGTCTATAATAAAGTGAGAGTTATTGTCCTATATGAAAGTGAGAGTATGTGTCTATAGGAAAGTGATAGTATTTGTCTATATTGAAAGGGAGGAGTATGTGTCCCTAATGAAAGTGAGAGTATGTGTCTATATGAAAGTGAGAGTATGTGTCTATATGAAGTTGAGAGTATGTCCTATATGAAAGTGAGAGTATGTGTCCTATATGAAAGTGAGAGTATGTGTCATATAGAACTTAGATATGTTGGTCTATATAAAGTGAGAGTATGTGTCTATATAAGTGGAGAGTGTCCCTATATTAAGTGAGAGTATGTGTCTATATGAAAGTGAGAGTATGTGTCTATATGAGAGTGAGAGTATGTGTCTATATCTGAAAGTGAGCGATATGTGTCTATAGGACAAATGTGAGAGTATGTGTCTATATGAAAGTGAGAGTATGTGTCTGATATGAAGTGAGAGTATGTGTCTATATGAAAGTGAGAGTAATGTGTCTATGAAGTGAGAGTATGATTGTCTATATGAAGTGCGAGTATGTGTCTATATGAATGTGAGAGTATGTGTCTATATGAAAGTGAGAGAGTATGTGTCTATGATGTAAAGTGAGAGTATGTGCTCTATATGAATAGTGAGAGTATGTGTCTAGATGAAAGTGACGAGTATGTGTCTATGAAGACAAAGTGAGAGTATGTGTCTATAGGAGAGTGTGAGAGTAGGTGTCTATATGAAAGTGAGAGTCATGTGTCTCTATGAAAGGGAGAGTAGTGTCTATATGAAGTTAGAGAGTATGTGTCTATCTGATAAGTGAGAGTATGTGCTATATGAAGTGAGAGTATGTGTCTATATGAAAGTGAGAGTATGTGTTCATATATGAAGTGTGAGTATGTGTCTACTATTAAATGAAGTAGAGTGTCTATATGAAGTGAGCGTATGTGTCTATATATGAAAAGTGAGAGTAGTGTGTCTATATGAAAGTAGAGTATGGTCTATAGAAAGTGGAGTATGTGTCTCTATGTGTAAACGTGAGAGTATGTGTCTATATGAAGTGAGAGTATGTGGCTATATGTAAGTGTCGAGTATGTGTGCTATATGAAGTGAGAGTATGTGGCTCTATATGAAAGTGAGAGTATGTGTGCTACATGGAAGTGAGAGTATTCGTCTATATGAAGTGAGAGTATGTGCTCTATCATGAAAGTGAGAGTATGTGTCTATATGAAAGTGAGAGTATGTGTCTATATGAAAGTGAGAGTAGTGGTCTATATGAAGTGCAGAGTCTGTGTCTATAATGAAGTGTAGTATGTCGTGCTATATGAAAGGAGAGTATGCGTCTATAGTGAAAGTGAGACTATGTGTCTATATGAAACGTGAGAGTATGTGTCTATATGAAAGTGAGAGTATGGGCTATGATATGGAAAGGGAGAGTATGTGGCTCTATAAAAAGACAAGAAAGTGAGAGTATGGTCTCTATGTAAGTGAGAGTATGTGTCTGATATGAAAGTGAGAGTGGTGTTCCGTATGTAGAAGTGAGAGTATCGTGTCTAGAGGAAAGTGAGAGTAGTGTGTCTATCGTGAACGAGAGTATGTGGTCTATCGAAAGGTCGAGGCGGATGTGTCTATGAAGGAGGAGTAGGTCTATCTATCGAAAGTGAGAGTATGTGTCCTTATGAAAGTGAGAGTATTGTCTATGTCTGAAAGATGAGAGTATGAGTCTAGTCTGAATGTGGGAGTATGTGTCTAGATGAGAGTGAGAGTCTGTGTCTGATATGAAAGTGAGAGTATGTGCTCTATAGAAACGTGAGAGTATCGTGTCCTAGTGAATAGTGAGTATGTGTCTATATGAAAGGAGAGTAGTGTCTAATATGAAAGTGGAGTATGGTGTCGATATGTCAAGTGCGAGTAGTGTCTATATGAAGTGAGAGTATGTGTCTATATGATAGAAGTGAGAGTATGTGTCTAGATGATAGTGAGAGTATGTGTCTATATGAAAAGTGTAGAGTCTGTGTCCTATATGAAAGTGAGAGTATGTGTCTATATGAATAGGGTGGAGTATGTGTCGATATGAAAGTGAGAGTATGTGTCTATAACTGAAACGTGAGTGAGTATGTGTCTATATGAGGGAGAGTATGTGTGACTATATGAAAGTGAGTGAGAGTATGTGTCTATATGAAAGGGAGAGTATGTGTCTATATGATAAGTGCGAGTATGTGTCTATGTATGAACGTGAGAGTATGTGTCTATATGAAAGTGAGAGTATGTGGCGTATATGAAAGTGAGAGTTATGTGTCTTATATGAGTGAAGACACCTTGTGTCTAGTATGAAAGTGAGAGGATGGGTCTATATGAAGTGAGAGTATGTGTCTATATGATAATGAGAGTTGTGGCAAGATGAAAGGAGGTAGGTGTCTATATGGAATGTGGAGAGCATGGTACTTATATGAAAGTGAGATGGAGTATGTGTCTATATGAAAGTGAGAGTATGTGTCGTAGTATGAAAGTGAGAGTACGTGTCTGATATGAAGTGTAGCGTCTGTGTCTATATATGAAAGTGAGTAGCTATGTGTCTATATGAAAGTGAGATGTATGTCGGGCTATATCGAAGTGAGAGTAGTGTGTCTATATGAACAGCTGAGAGTATGTGTCTATATGAAAGTGAGAGTATGGGTCTATATGAAAGTGAGAGTATGTGTCTATATGAAAGTGAGATGTATGTGTCTATATGACAGTGAGAGTATGTGTCTATCTGAAGTTCGAGAGGATGTGTCTGATATGAAAGTGAGAGTATGTGTCCTATATGAATAGTGAGAGTATGTGTCTATATGAAGTGAGAGTATGTGTCTATATGAAGTGAGAGTGTGATGTCTATATGAAGAGTGAGAGCGATGGTGTCTATATGAAAGTGAGAGTATGTGTCTATATGATAAGTCCGAGAGCTATGACGGGACAGCATACATGAAAGTTGGAGTATGTGTCATATATGCAAGTGAGAGTCTGTGGTCTATATGCAAGTGAGAGTATTGTGTCGATGTATGAAAGTGAGAGTATGTGTAACACTATATGACAGTGCGAGATATGTGTCTATATGAAAGTGAGAGTATGTGTCTATATGAAGTGATGGAGTATGTGTCGAGTATGAAAGTGAGAGGATGTGTAGCTATATGAAAGTGAGAGTGTGTGTCTATCATGAAGAGTGAGAGTATGTGTCTATATGTAAACGTGAGGTATTGTATGTGTCGTGTATATGAAAGTGAGAGTATGTGTCCTATATGAAGTAGAGAGTATGTGTGCTATATGAAAGTGAGAGTATGGGTCTATATGAAAGGTGAGAGTATGTGTGCTATATGAAAGTGAGAGTATGTGTCTAATGAAAGCGAGCGTCTGGCTCTATATGAAGTGAGAGTATGTGTCTATATGAAGTGCAGCGTATGTGTCGATATGAAAGTGAGAGTATGTGCTCTATATGAAAGTGAGACGTATGTGTCTCTGCTGAAGTGAGATGTATGTGTCTGATGTGAACGAGAGTATGTGTCTATGTGAAGTGAGAGTAGGTGTCTATATCGAAAGTGAGCGTCTGTGTCTATATGAAAGTGAGAGTATGTGTGTGCTAGTGCTGAAAGTGAGAGTATGTGCCTATATGTAAAGTGAGAGTCTGTGTCGTATATGAAGGAGAGTGATGTGTCGATATGAAAGTGAGAGTATGTGTCTATATGATAAGTGAGAGTATTGTTGTCTATATGAAAGTGAGATTATGTGTCCTATATGAAAGTGTCAGAGTATGTGTCTATATGAAGTGAGAGTATGTGTCTATATGAAAGTGGGAGAGTATGTGTCTGTTATATGAAGTGAGAGTATGTGTCTATATGAAAGTGGGTAGAGTGTCTGATATGAATGAGAGGATGTGTCTATAGGAAGTGAGAGTATGTGTCTGTATGAAAGGGAGAGTATGTGTCTATATGAAGTGAGAGTATGTGTCTATATGCAAATGAGAAGTATGTTCTATATGAAAGTGAGTATGTGTCTATAGGCACAAGTAGAGTATTGTCTGTATCCGAAAGTGAGAGTATGTGCTCTATGAAGAAGTGAGAGTATGGTTATCCCCTATGCGAAAGTCGAGAGTATGTGTCTATCTGAAGGGAGAGTATGGGTCTATATGAAAGTGAGAGTATGTGTGTCGTATATGAAGTGAGAGTATGTGTCTATATGAATAGTGAGAGTATGTCTCTTATGAAGTGAGAGTATGTGTCTATCTGAAATGTGAGAGTAGTGTCTATATGAATAGTGAGAGGATGTGTCTCTATGAAAGTGATCGCGTATGTGTCTATATGAAAGTGAGAGTATGTGTCTATATGAAAGTGAGAGTATGTCTATATGAAAGTGAGAGTATGTGTCTATATGAAGTGAGAGTATGTGTCATATATGAAAGTGATGAGTATGTGTCTATATGAAGTGAGAGTCTAGTGTCTATATGCAAAAAAGAAAGTGGAAAAAGAGTATGGTGTCTATATGACGTGAGATGTATGTGTCTATATGAAAGTGACGAGTATGTGTCTTATATGAAGTGAGAGTATGTGTCTAAAGAAATGAAGTGAGAGTAGGGTCTGTATGTAAACGTGAGAGTATGTGTGCTATATGAGCGAGAGTGAGAGTATGCTATAGTGAAAGTGAGAGGATGTGTCTATATCCGAAAGGGAGAGTATGTGTCTATATGAGTGAGAGTATGTTGTACTCTATGAATGTGAGAGTATGTGTGTCTTATATGAAAGTGAGAGTCTGTGGTCTAGATGAAGCGAGTAGTGTGTCTATATGAAAGTGAGAGTATGTGTCTATATGAAAGTGAGAGTATGTGTCTATATGAAATGTGAGAGTATGTGTCTATATTGTGTGAAGTGAGAGTATGTGTCTATATGAAAGTGAGGTATGTTTCCTATATTAAGTGGAGTATGTGTCTATATGAAAGTGAGAGTATGTTTCTATAGGAACGTGAGAGTAGTTCTATATGAAGTGAGAGTAATATGTCTATATAGAAGTGAGAGTTATTGTGTCTATATGAACGTGCGAGTATGTTCTATAGAGAGTGGAGTATGTGTCATATATGAAGTGAGAGTATGTGTCTAATATAAAGTGAGGAGTATGTGTCTATATGAAGTGAAGTATGTGTCTTATATGAAAGTGAAGTATGTGTCTATATGACAGTGAGAGTATGTGTCTATATGAAGTTAGAGTATTTGTCTATATGAAAGTGAGTAGTATGTGTCTATATGACAGTGAAGTATGTGGTTCTATATGAAAGTGAGAGTATGTTTCTATATTAAGTGAGAGTATGTGTCTATATGAAGTGAGAGTATGTTTCTATATGAAAGTGAGAGTATGTGTCTATAATTAAATGAGATTGTGTTATAATTACAGGTTTTTGAGAGATATGTGTCCTATATGAGTGATAGTATTTGTCTATATGAAAGTGAGCGTAATGTGTCTTATGGAAAGCGAGAGTAAGTGTCCTATTGACAGTGAGAGTATGTTCTATATGAAGTGAGAGTATGTGTCCTCTATGAAATGGAGAGTATGTGTCTATATGAAAGTGAGGTATGTGTCTATATGCAAGTGAGAGTATTGTCTTATATGAAAGGAGATATGTGCTATATGAAAGTGATGAGTACGTGTCTATTGAAGTGAGAGTATGTGTCCTATATTAAAGTGAGAGTATCTGTTTCTATATGAAAGTGAGAGTATGTGTCTATATGAAAGTGAGAGTATGTGTCCTATAATGAAAGTTGAGAGTATGTGTCTATATGAAAGTGAGAGTATGTTCCTTATAAATTGGAGTATTTCTATAATGAAAGTGAGAGTAAATGTGTCTATATGAAAGTGGAGTATGTGTCTATATACTGTGATAGTATGTGTCTATACATGACAGTGAGAGTAGTGTGCTATATGAGGTGAGAGTATGGTGTCTATATAAAGTGAGCGTATGTGTCCTATATTGAAATTGAAGTATGTTCTATAGAAAGTGAGAGTAATGTGTCTATATAAGTGGAGTATGTGTTCTAATATGCAAAGTGATAGTATGTGCTATATGAAAGTGAGAGTATAGTGTCTATATGAAAGTGAGATTCTGTTCTATATTGAAGTGAGGTATGTGTCTATATGAAAGTGGAGTATGTTTCTATAATGAAAGTGAGAGTATGTGTCAGTAATTATGTGATAGTTGTTGTCTATATTGACAGTGATAGTATGTGTCCCTATATGAAAGTGAGAGTATGTGGCTATATGAAAGGTGAGAGTATGTTGTCCTATATGAAAGTGAGAGTATGTGTCTATGAAAGTGATGAGTTATGTTGGTCTATATGAAAGTAGAGGAGTATGTGTCTATAGGAAATTGAGAGAGTAGTGTGTCTAATGAAAAGTGAGAGTTATGTGTCTATATGAAATTGAGAGTATTGTCCTATATGAATGAGAGTAAGTGTCTATATGAAAAGTGCGAGATGTGTCCTATTGACAAGTGCGAGTGGTGTCTATATGACAGTGAGGAGTATGGTCTATCTGATATGAGAGTGGTGTCCTTATGAAAGTAAGTATGTTTCTCTATGAAATTGATAGTAGTGTTCTATATGAAGTGAGAGATGTTGTCCTATCTGAAGTGAGAATATTTGGTCATATGAAAGTGAGAGTATGTGTCTATATGAAAGTGCGAGTATGGTGTCTAGATGAAAAGTGGAGAGTTGTGTCTTATGAAGTGAGATGTGTCTAATATGAAAGTGAGAGTATGATGTCTCTATGAAAGTGAGGATTATGTGTCTATATGAATGAGAGTATGTGATCTTATGAAGTGAGAGTATGTGTCCTATATAAAGTGAAGTATGTGTTATATGAAATTGAGAGTATGTGTCTATAACTGAAAGTGAAGTATGGTGTCTAGATGACGAGAGTGATAGTATGTGTCCTATATGAAAAGTGAAGTATGTGTCCTATAACTTGAAAGTGGAGTAGGGTCTATATGAAGTGAGGGTATGTGTCTATTGAAGTGAGAGTAATGTGTCTATTATTAAGTGGAGGAGTAGTTCTATATGAAGTGCTAGTATGTGTCTATATTAAAGTGAGAGTATTGTTTCGTATTGAAAGTGAGAGTATGTGTCTATATGAACGTGGATAGTATGTTGTCCTATATTAAAGTGAGAGTATGTGTCCCTATTGAGAAGTGAGAGTAGTTCTATATTAGGTGAAAGTATGTTCTATATGAAAGTGAGAGTATGTTATATATGAAGAGTGGAGTATGTTGTCTCATATGAATGAGAGTCTGTGTCTATATATATGGGTAGTGATGGTCTATAGAAATGAGAGTATGTGTCTATATGAAAGTTATAAGTCTGTGTCTATAATGAAAGTGAGAGTTGTGTCTATATGGAAGTGAGAAGATGTGGTCCTATTGAGAGTGAGAGTATTGTCTATATGAATTGAGAGTAATTGTCCCTATATGAAGTGAGAGTATTGTCCTATATGAAAGATGAAGTATGTGTCTATCTGAAAGTGAGAGTATGTGTCTATCATGAAGTTGAGAGTATTTGTCTATCTGAAAGTGAGAGTATGTTGTCTATATGACAGTGAGAGTTATTGTCGATATGCAAGAGAGTATTTTTCCTATATGAAATTGAGAGTATGTGTACTATATGAAATTAGCAGTATGTGTCTATATGAAAGTGAGGGTATGTGTCCTAATATGAAGGTGAGAGTATGTAGGATCTATTGAAGTGAGAGTATGTGGTCTATATGAAAGTGCGAGAAATTGTGTCCTATATGAAAGTGAGAGTATGTGTTCCTATATGAAAGTGAGAGTATGTGTCATATGAAAGTGAGCAGTATGTGTCCTATATGAAAGGTGAGGAGTATGTGTTCTATATGAAAGTGGAGAGTATGTTCCGATATGAAGTGAGAGTATGTGTCTATATGACAGTGAGAGTATGTGTCTATTGAAAGTGAGAGTATGTGTCCTATATGATCAGTGAGAGGTAGTGTCGTATATGAAAGTGAGAGTATGTGTCTATATGCAAGTGAGAGTATGTGTCTATATGAAATGAGAGTATGTGTCTATAGAGAGCTGAGAGTAGTGTCTATATGACAGGTGGCGTATGTTTCTATATGAAAGTGAGAGTATGTGTCTCTATGAAGTGATAGTATGTGTCTTACTGAACAAGTGAGAGTATGTGTCTATATGAGTTGAGAGTATGTGTCTATATGAAAGTGAGAGTATGTGTCCTATATAGAGTGAAGTATGTTCTAATATGAAAGTGAAGTATGTGTCTATATGAAGTGAGAGTTAATGTGTCTATATGAAAGTGAGAGTATTGTCTATATGAAAGTGGCGAGTCTGTGATCTATATGAAAGTGGGAGTAATTGTGTCATATAGAAAGTGAGAGTAATGTGTGCGATATATTGAGAGTATAGTGTCTATATATTAAGAGTGAGCGTACGTGTCGATATGAGTGAGAGTATGTGTCTATATGAAAGTGAAGTAATGTGTCTTATGAAGAGTGAAGGAATGTGTCTATATTAAAGTGAGAGTATGTGTCTATATGAAAGTGAGAGTATGGTGTCTCTATGAATGAAGTATTGGCCTATATGAAAAGTGATAGTATGTGTCTATATGAAAGATGAGAGTATGTGTCTATATGAAAGGGAGAGTATGTGTCTATATGAAAGTGGAGTAGGTGTCTATATGAAATTGAGAGTATGTGTCTAATGAAAGTGAGAGTATGTTCTATATGAAAGATGATAGTATTGTGTCTATATGAAATTGAGAGTATGGTTCTATAGAAAGTGAGAGTATGTGTCTATATGAAGTGAGTATGTGTCTATCTGCAGTGAGAGTATGTGTCCTATATGAAACGTGAGAGTAGTTGTCTATATGAAGAGTGAGAGTATGTGGTCTTATATGAAATGGAAGTATGTGTCTATATGACAGTGTGGAGAGTATTTGTCTATATGAAGTGAGAGTAATGTCTCTATATGAAAGTTGAAGTATGTTTCTTATATGAAATGAAGATGTGTCCTATATAAATGAGAGTATGTGTCTATTGAAAGTGAGTCTGTATGGTCTATATGAAGTGAGGTATGGTGTCTAAGGAAAGTGAGAGGATGTGTCTATATGAAATTGAGAGAGTGTGTTCTATATGAAAGTGAGAGTATAGTCTATAATGAAATTGATAGTATGTGTCCTATATGAAAGTGAGATATGTGTCTAGATGAAGTGAGAGTATGTGTCTATATGAAAGTGAAGAGATTTCAGATTTGTGGGGTTTTTGTCCTATATGAAAAGTGAGAGTATGTGTCCTATAATGAAAGTGAGAGTTGTGTCCCTATATGAAGTGAGAGTATGTGTCTATATGAAAGTGTGAGAGTTGTTTCTATTAGAAAGTGAGAGTATGTGTCTTATGAAAGTGATATTATGTGTCCTATATGAAGTTAGAGTATGTATCTATATTAAAGTGAGAGTATGTTCCTATTGAAGTGAGATATGTGTCTATATGAAAGTGAGAGTATGTTTGCCGTTAATGAGAGTGAGAGTATGTGTCTATATGAAACTGAGAGTAGGTCTATAATGAAAGTGACGAGTATGTGTCGATATGGAAAAGTAGAGTATGTGTCTCTATTGAAAGTGATGCGTAAATTGTGTCTATACTGAAAGTGAGAGTATGTGTCTATATGAAAAGTTATGAGTATTTGTCTTAGAAAAGTGAATAGTATGTGTCTATAATGAATTGAGAGTTTTGTCTATATGAAAGTGAGAGTATGTGTCTATAAGAAAGTGAGAGTAATGTGTCTAATGAAAGTGAGAGTATGTGTCTATATTGAAAGTGAGAGTATTGTTCTATTGAAAGTGAGAGTATGTGTCTATATGAACGTGAGGTATTTGTCTATATAAGTGAGAGTATTGTTCTATATGAAGTGGGAGTATTTTCTATATGAAAAGGGTGAGAGTATGTGTCTATATGAAAGTGAGAGTATGTGTCTATATGCAAGTGAGAGTATTTGTCTAATATGGAAAGTGAGAGTATGTGCCTATTAACGTGCGAGTATGTGTCATATTGGAAAAGTGGAGTATGGTGTCTATATGAAGTGAGAGTATTGTCTATCATATGAGAGTGAGAGTATGTGTCTTATATGATTGAGAGTATGTGTCTATATGAACGTGAGAGTATGTGTCTATATGAAGTGAGAGTATGTGTCTATATGGAATGAGAGTATGTGTCTATAAATGAGAGTGAGAGTATGTGTCTATATGAAAGTGAAGTATGTTCATATGAAAGTGAGAGTATTTGTCTATATGAAATGAGTAGTATGTGTCTATATGAAAGTGAGAGTATTTCATTATTAAAGTGAGAGTTGTGTCTAGTATGAAAGTGAGAGTATGGTGGTCTATATGAAGTGAGAGTAGGTCTCTCTGTGGAATTGAGAATGTTGTTCCTATATGAAAGTCGGAGAGTATGTGTCTATAATGAAAGTGAGAGTATGTGTCCTATATGAAAGTGGAGTATGTGTCTATTGAAGTGGAGTATGTGTCTAGAATGAAAGTGAGAGTATGTGTCTATATAAATTGATAGTATGTGTCTATAATGAAATTGAGAGTATGTGTCTAGATATGAAGTGAGAGTATGTGGTCTATATTAAAGTGAGAGTATGTGTCTAATAGAAAGTGGGAGTATTGTGTCTATTGAAAGTGAGGAGTATGTTCTATATGAGGGGGGAGTGAGAGTATTGTGTCTATATGCAGTGAGAGTATGTGTCTATATCAGTGAGTAGGTGTCTATATGAAAGTGCAGAGTATGTGTCTCTATGAGTGAGAGTATTGTCTATATGAATATTGAGAGTATGTGTCTATCTGCAGTGAGAGTAGGTGTCTATATGAAAGTGAGAGTATGTGTCTATATGAAAGTGATAGTATGTGTCCCTATATGAAAGTGAATTATTTGCTCTATGCCAGTGATAGTATTTGTCTATATAAGTGAGAGTAAGTGTCTATATGAAGTGAGAGTAGTGTCTATATGAAAGTGAGAGTATGTGTCTATAATGAATGAGAGTTATGTGTCTAATATGCAGTGAGAGTATGTGTCTATCTGAAAAGTGAGAGTATTGTGTCCCTATATGAAAAGTGAGAGTATTCTCTCTTGAAGTGAGAGTATGTGTCTATATACAAGTGGAGTATGTGTCCTATAATGAAGTGGAGTATGTGGCTTCTATATGAAGTGAGAGTATGTGTCCTAGATGAAAGTGAGAGTATGTGTCTATATAATGAGAGTATGTGTCTATATGAAGTGAGAGTATGTTGTCCTATTGAAAAGTGAGAGTTTGTTCTATATGAAGTGAGAGTAATGTGTCTATATGAAGTGAGGTATGTGTCTATGCATAAAGTGAGAGATGTGTCTAATGACAGTAGAGAGTAATGTGTCTATATGAAAGTGAGAGTATGTTGTCTATATGAAAGTGAGAGTATGTGTCTATATGAAAGTAGAGTATGTGTTATATGAAAGTGAGAGTATGTGTCTCTATGAAATTGGAGTATGTGTCTATAGGAATTGAGAATATGGTCTATGAAAGTGAGAGATATGGTCTATATGACAGTGGAGTATGTGGTCCTATATGAAGTGAAGTATGTGTCTATATAGAAGTGGAGAGTGATGTGTCTAGATGAAGTGAGAGTATGTGTTTTCTATGTGAAGTGAGAGTATGTGTCTATATGAAAGGAGAGTATGTTCTATTGAAGTGAGAGTATGTGTCCCTTATGACAGTGAGAGTATGTGTCTATATGAAAGTGGAGTATGTGTCTATATGAAAGTGAGAGTATTTGTCTATAGTGAAGTGAGAGTATGTGTCTATATGAAGTGAGAGTATGTGTCTATATGAAAGTGAGGAGTCATTTCTTATGAAAGGGTGAGAAGTATGTTCTATATGAAGTGAGAGTATGTGTCTATATGAAAGTGAGAGTATGTCTCTATATGAAATAGAGTAATGTGTCTATATAAAGTGAGAGTATGTGTCTATATGAAAGTGATAGTATGTGTCTATATGAAAGTGAAGTATGTGTCTAATATGAAAGTGAGAGTATGTGTCTATATGAAAGTGAGAGTATGTGTCTATATGAAAGTGAGAGTATGTGTCTATATAAGTGAGAGTATGTTTCCCTATATGAAAGTGAGAGTATGTGTCTATATGAAATTGAAGTAGTTTGTCATCTGAAAGTGAGAGTATTGTCTGTATGAAAGTGAGAGTATTTGTCTATAATGGAAAGTGAAGTATTGTCCTATATAAATTTGAGTATGTGTCTATATGAAGCAAGTGAGCAGTATGTGTCTATATGAAAAGTGAAGAGTAATGTGTCTATATGAAAGTGATAGTATGTGTCTATATGAAAGTGAGATATGTGTCTATATATGAAAGTGAGAGTATGTGTCTATATGAAATGTGAGAGTATGTGTCTTATGAAGTGAGAGTATGTGTCTATAATGAAGGAGAGTATGTGTCTAATATGAAGTTGACGAGTATTTGTCTATATGAAAGTGAGAGTATGGATGTCCTATATGAAAAGTGAGAGTAATGTGTCTATATGAAAGTGAGAGTATGTGTCTATATGAAAGTGAGAGTTATTGTCTATATGAAGTAGAGTATGTGTAAATTATAAAGTGAGAGTATGTGTCTATATGAAGTGAGCGTATGTGTCTATAATGAAAGTGAGAGTATGTGTCCTATAGAAGTGAGAGTATGTGTCTAATATGAAAGTGAGAGTATGTGTCTATATAGTGAGAGTGTTTTGTCTATCTGAAGTGAGAAGTATGTGTCTATATGAAAGTGAGAGTATGTGTCTATATGAAAGTGAGAGTATGTGTCTATATGAAAGTGAGAGTAATGTGTCCTATATGAAAGTGAGAGTATGTTGTCTATCTGACAGGTGAGGGTATGTGTCTATATGAAAGTGAGAGTATGTGTCTCTATGAAAGTGAGATTATGTGTCTATATTAAAGTGAGAGTATGTGTCCTATATGAAGTGAGAGTATTGTCTCATATGAAATGAGAGTCAATGTGTCTATATGAAAGTGATAGTATGTGCTATTATTGAAAGTGAGAGTATTGTCTATAGTGAAGTGAGAGTATGTGTCCACTATATGAATGTGAAAGTATGTGTCTATATGGAAGTGAGATAATGTGTCTATACTGAAAGTGAAGAGTATGTTTATGTCTATATGAAAGTGGAGTTTGTCCTATATGACAGTGAAGTTATTGTCTATATGAAAGTGAGAGTATGTGTCCTATATTAAAGTGAGAGTAATGTGTCTATATGAAAGTGAGTAGTATGTGTCTATATGAGAGTGAGGAGTAATGTGTCTATATGAAAGTGAGAGTATGTGTCTATATGAAAGTGAATATGTGTCTATATGAAAGTAGAGTATGTTCTAATGATGTGAGAGTATGTGTCCTAATATGAAATGAGAGTATGTTTCTATATGAAAGTGATAGGTATGTGCTATTGAAATGAGATTAATTGTGTCCCCTTATGAAAGTGATAGATGTGTCTATATGAAAGTGAGAGTATGTGTCTATATGAAGTGGAGTAGTTTCTATATGAAAGTGAGAGTTTGTGTCTATATGAAAAGTGAGAGTATGTGGTCTGTATGCGTGGGTAGTAGTGTCTATATGAAAGTGATAGTTATGTGTCTCTATGAAAGTGAGAGTAATTTGTCTATATGAAAGTGAGAGTATGTGTCTATATGAAAGTGAGATTATGTGTCCTATAGTGAAAGTGAGGAGTATGTGTCTATATGAAAGTGAAGTATGTGTCTATATGAGATGAGAGTATGTGTCTTATATGATGTTAGAGTATGTGTCATATGAAAGTGAGAGTATTGTCTATGTGAAAAGTGAGAAGTATGTGTGTCTATAATATGAAAGTGAGAGTATGTGTCTAATCTGAAAGTGAGAGTATGTGTCTATCTGAAAGTTGCGGTATGTAGTCTATATGAAGTGATAGTATGTTTCGTATATGAAGTAGGAGTATGTGTCTATATGAAGTGATAGTATGTGTCTATATGAAAGTGAGAGTATGTGTCTATATGAAAGTGAGAGTATGTTCTATATGTAATGTGAGAGTATGTTCTATTTAAAGTGAGAGTAGGTGTCTAATATGAAAGTTGAGCGTATGTGTCTATATGAAATAGTGAGAGTATGTGTCTATATTAAATTGAGAGTATGTGTCTATATCAAGTGAGAGTATGTGTCTATATGAAAGTGAGAGTATGTGTCCTATATGGAAAGTGGAGAGTAATGTGTCTATATGAAGTGAGAGTAATGTGTCTATATGAGGTGAGATATGTGTCCCTATATGAAAGTGATACAGTATGTTTCTAATATGAAAGTGTAGTATGTGTATATAATGAAGTGGAGGGTATGTGGTCTATATGAAGTGAGAGTATATGTCCTAATGAAAGTGGAGTAGTGTCTATATGAAAGTGAAGTATGTTGTCTATATAAAGTGAGAGTATGTGTCGATATGAAAGTGATAGTATGTGTCTATATGACATGAGAGTATGTGTTCATATGACAGTTGAGAGTATGTGTCTATATGAAATTGAGAGTATTGTCATATGAGTGAGAGGTATTTGTCTTATATGAAAGTGAGAGTATGTGTCTATATGAAAGTTAGAGTATTTTCCTAATGAAAGTGATAGTATGTGTCTATATGGAAAGTGAGAAGTAGGTTTATATATGAAAGTGAGAGTATGTTTCTATAATGAAAATTAGAGTCTGTGTCTATATTGAAGTGATCGTATGTGTCTATATATGAGAGTGAGAGTATGTGTCTATTAAAAATGAGAGTATGTGTCCTATTTTAAAGTGAGAGTAATTGTCTATATGAAAGTGAGAGTATTTTCTAATGAAGGGAGAGTATGTGTCTATATGAAGTGAAGTATGCTATAGAAAGTGAGAGTATTTTCTATATGAAGTGAGAGTAAATGTGTCCTATATGAAAGTGAGAGTATTTGTCATAGAAGTGAGCGTATGTGTCCTATAATATGAAATTGAGAGTATGTGTCTATAGGAGAGTGAGAGTATGGTGTCTATATAAGTGAGAGTATGTGTCTATATGAAAAGTGATAGTATGTGTCCTATTGCAACGTGAGAAGTATGTGTCTATAATGAAATGAGAGTAATGTGTCTATAATGAAAGTGAGAAGTATGTGTCTATATGAAAGTGAGAGTATGTGTCTATAGAGATTGAGAGTATGTGTCTTATATAAAGTGAGAGTATGGGTCTATATGAAAGTGGCGAGTATATGTCCTATTGAAAGTGAGAGTATGTTCTATATGAAAGTTATAGTATGTGTCTATATGAAAGGACGAGTATGTTTCTCTATGGAATGGGGGGGAGTGAGAGTATGTGTCCTATAATGAAAAGTGAGAGTATGTGTCTATATGAAAGGTGAGAGTATGTGTCTATATGAAAGTGAGGTATTGTGCTATATGAAAGTGAAGTATGGTTCTATAATGAAGTGAGAGTATGATTCTAGTGAAGTGATAGTATGTTCTATATGAAAGTGAGAGTATGTGTCTATATTTGAAAGTGATAGTATTGTCTATGATGAAAGTGAGAGTATGTGGTCGATATGAAAGTGAGAGTATGTGTCTATATAGAAAGTGAGAGTATGTCGTCTATATGAAAGTGAGAGTATGTGTCTATAGGACAGTGAGAGTATGTGTCTATATGCAAGTGAGAGTATGTCTATATGAAGTGAGAGTATGTGTCTATATGAAAGTGAGCAGTATGTGTCTATATGAAAGTGAGAGTATGTGTCTATATGAATGTGAGAGTATGTGTCTATATGAAGTGAGAGTATTGTGTCTATATGAAGTGAGAGTCTGTGTCTCTAGTAAAGTCGAGAGTATGTGTACTATATGAAAGTGACGAGTATGTGTCTATATGAAGTGAGAGTATGTGTCTATATGAAAGGAGGAGTATGTGTCTCATATGACACGTGAGAGTATGCTGTCTATATGGAAGTCGCGAGTATGTGTCTGTATGAAAGTGAGAGTATGTGTCCTATATGAAAGTGATGAGTATGTGTCATATGAAAGTGAGAGTATTGTGTCTATATGAAAGTGAGAGTATGTGTCCGTATGAATAGTGAGAGTAGGTGTCTATATGAAAGTGAGAGTATGTGTCATCTGAAAGTGAGAGTTTGTGTCCTATATGAAAAGGGAGAGTTATGTGTCTATATGAAAGTGGCGAGTATGTGTCTATATGAAAGTGAGCAGTATGTGTCTATATGAAAGTGAGGAGTATGTGTCTATATGAAAGTGAGAGTATGTGTCTATATGAAAGTGCGAGATTGTCTATATGAAATGAGTAGTATGTCTATATGACATTGGAGTATGTGTCTATATGAACAGTGATAGTATGTGTCTATGAGGGAAAGTGAGAGTATAGTGTCTATATGAAAGTGAGAGTATGTGTCTATATGAAAGGGTGATGAGTATGTGTCGATATGAAGTGAGAGTATGTGTCTATATGAAAGTGAGAGTAGTGTCTAGATTGAATGTGAGAGTATGGTGTCTATATGAAAGGTGAGCTATGTGTACTATATGAACGTGAGAGTACGGTGTCTATATGAAAGTGAGAGTGAGGTGGCCTATATGCAAAGTGACGAGTATGTGTCTAGATGAAAGTGAGAGTATGTGCCTCTATGAAAGTGAGCGATTATGTGTCTATCTGAAAGTGACGAGTATGTGTCTATATGAAGGGAGAGTATGTGTCGATATGAAAGTGAGAGTATGTGCTCTATATGAAAGTGAGAGTAGGTGTCTATATGAAAGTGAGAGTATGTGTCGTATGAAGTGAGAGTATGTGGCTATATGAAAGGTGGAGAGTTATGTGTCTATATGACATGAGAGTATGTGTCTATATGAAAGTGAGAGTATGTGTCTATATGAAAGTGCGAGTATGTGGCCTATATGAAAGTGAGAGTATGTGTCTATATGAAAGGGAGAGTATGTGTCTATATGAGTGAGAGTATGTGTCTGATATGAAAGTGAGAGTATGTGTCTATATGAAGTGAGAGTATGTGTCTATATGAAGTGAGAGTATCGGGTCTATATGAAAGTGAGAGTATGTGTCTATATGAAAGTGAGAGTATGTGCCTATATTAAGTAGCAGAGATGTGTCTATATGTAAAAGTGAGCGTATGTGCCTATATGAAGTCGAGAGTATGTGTCTATATGAAAGTGAGAGGATGTGTCTATATGAAGTGAGCGTATGTGTCTATATGAAAGTGAGAGTATGTGTCTAGTTGAAAGTGAGAGTATGTGTCTATATGAAAGTGAGACGGTACGTGTGTCTATATGTATGTGAGAGGATGTGTCTATATGAAAGTGCATGAGTGATGTGTCTATATGAACGTGAGCGTATGTGTCTATATAGAGTGGTAGTAGTATGTGTCTATATGAAGTGAGAGTATGTGTCTATATGAAAGTGCGAGTGTGCGTCATAGATGAAAGTGCAGAGTAGTGTCTATATGAAGTGAGAGTATGTGTCTATATGAAGTGAGAGTTATGTGTCTATATGAAGTGAGAGTCTGTGTCTATATGAAAGTGAGAGTATGTGTCTATATGACAGTGTGAGTATGTGTCTATATGAAGTGAGAGTATGTGTCTGTATGAAAGTGAGAGTAGGTGTACTATATGAAAGTGAGAGTAGTGCCTCAATGCTGAATGTGAGAGTATGTGCATCTATACTGAAAGTGTGTAGTATGTGTCAACTATATGCACAAAGTGAGAGTAGTGTGTACCTCAGGATGAAGTGAGAGTATGCGATAGTCTATATGAAGTGAGAGTATGTGTCTATATGCCACAAGTGAGAGTTGTGTGTCTATGAAGTGAGAGTATGTGTCTATATGAAAGTGCGAGTATGTGTCTATATGAAAGTCGAGAGTATGTGTCTATATGTAAAAGTGTACGAGTATGTGTCTATAAGGAAAGTGATGAGTATGGGTCTATATGAAAGTGAGAGTATGTGTCTATAGTAGTGAAGAGTGAGAGTAGTATGTGTCTCATATGTAAAGTGAGTAGTATTTGTCCTATATGAATGTGAGAGTATGTGTCTATATGAAAGTGAGAGTATGTGTCTACTATGAAGTGAGAGTCTGTGTGTCTATATGACAATGAGACGTATGCGTCATATATGAAAGTGAGAGTAGTGTGTCTATATGAAAGTGAGAGTAGGTGTCTATATGAAAGTGAGACAGTATCGTGTCTATATGAAGTGAGCAGTATGTGTCCCTATATGAAAGTGTGAGAGTATGTGTCTATACTGAAAGTGAGAGTATGTGTCTATATGAAAGTGAGAGTATGTGTCTTTATGACAGTGAGAGTAGTGTCTATATGAAAGTGCGAGTATGTGTCTATATGAAAGTGAGAGTATGTGTCTATATGTAAGTGAGAGTATGTGTCTATATGAAAGTGAGAGTATGTGTCTATATGAAAGTGAGACGTATGTGTCTATATCAAGTGAGAGTACTGTGTCTATATGAAAGTGAGAGTATGTGTCTATATGAAAGTGAGAGTATGTGTCTATATGAAGTGAGTAGTATGGGTCGATATGACAAGTGAGAGTATGTGTCTATATGAAGTGAGAGTATGTGTCTATATGAAAGTGAGAGTATGTGTCTATATGAAGTGAGAGATGTGTCTATATGAAGTGGAGATATGTGTCTATATGAAAGTGTGAGTATGTGTTAATGAAGTGAGAGTATGTGTCTATATGACAAGTGAGGTATGTGTCTATATGAAAGTGCGAGTATGTGTCTATCTGAAAGTGAGAGTATTGTGTCTATATGAAAGTGAGCGTATGGGTATATATGAAAGTGAGAGTAGTGTCTATATGAAAGTGAGAGTATGTGTCTATATGAAAGTGAGCAGTATGTCGGTCTATCTGAAGTCGAGAGTATGTGTCTATATGAACAGTGAGAGTATGTGTCTATATGAAAGTGAGAGTATGTGTCTATATGAAAGTGAGAGTATGTGTCTATATGAAAGTGAGTAAGTGAGAGTATGTGCTATATGAAAGTGACGAGTAGCGTCCCTACATGTAAGTGAGAGTATGTGTCTGATAGGAAGTGAGAGTATGTGTCTATATGAAAGTGAGAGTATGTGTCTATATGATCAGGTGAGAGCTGTGTCTAGATGAAAGTGAGAGTATGTGGCCTATATGACAAGGGAGAGTATGTGTCTATCTATATGAAAGTCGAGAGTATGTGTCTATAGGCAAATGTGAGAGTAGTGTCTATATGAACGTGAGAGTCTGTGTCCTATATGAAAGTGAGAGTATGTGTCTATATGAAGTGCGAGGATGTGTCTATATGAAAGTGAGAGTATGGTCTCTATATGAAGTGAGAGTAGTGTCTATATGAAAGTGAGAGTATGTGTCTATATGAAGTGAGAGTATGTGTCTATAGGAAAGTGCGAGTATGTGTCTATATGAAAGTGAGAGTATGTGTTCCCTATAGATCGAAGTGAGAGTATGTGTCTATATGAAGAGTGAGAGTATGTGTCTATATGAAAGAAAGATGTAGCGTATGTGGTCTATATGAAAGGTGAGAGTAGGTGTCTATATGAAAGTGAGAGTATGTGGCTATATGAAAGTGAGAGTATGTGTCCTATATGAAGTGAGAGTATGTGTCTAGATGAAGTGAGAGTATGTGTCTATATGAAGTGAGAGTTATGTGTCTATATGAAGTGAGAGTATGTGTCTATATGAAAGTGAGAGTATGTGCTCTGTTTATATGAACGTGAGAGTATGTGTCTATCTATGAAAGTGAGAGTATGTGTCTATATGAAAGTGAGAGTATGTGTCTATATGCAGCGTGAGAGTATGTGTCTATATGAAGTGAGAGTATGTGTCTATATGGAAGTGCGAGTATGTGTCTATATGAAAGTGAGAGTATGTGTCTATATGTAAGTGAGAGTATGCTGTACTATATGAAGTGAGAGTGTGTGTCTATATGAAAGTGAGAGTATGTGTCTATATGAAAGTGAGAGTATGTGTCTATATGAAAGTGAGAGTATGTGTCTATATGAAAGCGGAGAGTATGTGTCTCTACGAAAGTGAGAGTATGTGTCTATATGAAGTGAGAGTATGTGTCCTATATGAAGTGAGAGTATGGGTCTATATGAAAGTGAGAGTATGTGTGTCTATCTGAAGTGAGAGTATGTGTCTATATGAACAGTGAGAGTAGTTGATGTCTATATGAACAGTGCGAGTATGTCGTCTATCTGAAAGTGAGTATGTGTCTATATGAAAGTGCGGCGTATGTGCCTATATGAAAGTGAGAGTATGTGTCTGATATGAAAGTGAGAGTATGTGTCTATATGTAAGTGAGCGTATGTGTCTATATGAAAGTGAGAGTATGTGTCTATAGGACAGTGAGAGTATGTGTCTATATGAAGTGAGAGTATGTGTCTATGTGAAAGTGAGGGTATGTGTCTGTATGAAAGAGTGAGAGTATGTGTCTCTATGAAGTGAGAGTATGTGTCTATATTGAAGTGAGAGTATGTGTCTATACTGACAGTGAGAGTAGTGTCTATATGAAAGTGAGAGTATGTGTCTATATGAAAGTGAGAGTATGTGGTCTATATGAAAGTGACGAGTATGTGTCTATATGACAAGTGAGAGTATGTGTCGATATGAAAGTGTGAGAGATGTGTCTATATGAAAGTGAGAGTATGTGTCTATATGAAAGTGAGAGTATGTGTCTATATGAAAGGCGAGAGTACTGTGTCTATATGAAGTGAGATGTATGTGTCTATCTGAAGGTGCGAGTAGTGTCCTATATGAAAGTGAGAGTATGTGTCTATATGAAAGTGAGTAGTATGTGTCTATGTGAAAAAGTGAGAGTATGTGTCTATGAAGTGATGTATGCTGTCTAAATGAAGTGAGAGTATGTGTCTCGTGAACGTGAGTGTATGTGTCTATATGAAAGTGAGAGTATGTGTCTATATGAAAGTGAGAGTCAGGTGTCTATATGAAAGTGAGAGTAGGTGCTCTATATGAAAGTGTAAGAGTACTGTGTCTATATGAAAGTGAGAGTATGTGTCTTATGAGAGTCGATAGCAGATGTGTCTATAGGAAGTGAGAGTATGTGTCTATATGAAGTAGAGCAGGGTGTCTATATGAAAGTGTAGAGTATGTGGCTATATGCAAAGTGAGAGATATGTGTCTATATGAGAAGTGAGAGTATGTGTCTATAGGAAGTGAGAGTATGTGTCTATATGAAAGTGAGAGTATGTGTCTCGATATGAAAGTGAGAGTATGTGTCTATATGAAAGTGAGAGTATGTGTCTATCTGAAAGTGAGAGTATGTGTCTATATGAAAGTGGCGTATGTGTCTGTATGAAAGTGGAGAGTATGTGTCTATATGAAAGTGAGAGGACGTGTCTGTATGAACGTGAGAGTATGTGTCTATATGAAGTGAGGGTATGTATCGAATAATGAAAGTGAATATGCGTCTATATGAAGAGTGAGAGTATGGTCTATATGAAAGTGAGAGTATAGTGTCCTATATGAGTGAGAGTATGTGTCTATATGAAAGTGAGAGTATGTGGCTATGAAAGTGAGATAAGTGTCTATATGAAAGTGACGAGTATGTGTCCTAGTATGAAGTGAGAGTATGTGTCTCTATATGAAAGTGAGAGTATGTGTCTATATGAAAGTGAGAGTATGTGTCTATATGCAGGTGAGAGTATGTGTCTATATGAAGTGGGAGTATGTGGCTATATGATAGTGAGAGTAGGTGTCCTATATGAAGTGAGAGTATGTGTCTATAGGAAAGTGAGAGTATGGTCTATGATGAGAGTGAGAGGATGGTCTATATGAAAGTGATGAGTATGTGTCTATATGAAGTGTAGAGTATGTGTCTATATGAAGTGAGAGTATAGTGTCTATATGGACAGGGAGCGTAGGTGTCTATATGAAAGTGAGAGTATCTGTCTATATGAAACGTGAGAGTATGGGTCCGATATGAAGTGAGAGTCGTGTGTCTATATGAAAGTGAGAGGTTCTGTGTCTATATGAAAGTGAGAGTATCGGTGTACTATATGTAAGCGAGAGTAGTCGTCTATATGAAAGTGAGAGTATGTGTCTATATGAAAGTGAGAGGACTGTGTTATATGAGTGAGAGTATTGCTATATATGAAAGTGAGAGTATGTGTTATATGAAGTGAGAGTATGTGTCTATATTAAATGAGAGTATTGTCTATATGAAGTGATAGTATGTGTCTATATGAAAGTGAGAGTATGTGTCTATATGAAGTGTGAGAGTATGTGCTATATAAATTGAGAGTATGTGTTCCTATAATGAAGTGAGAAGTATGGTTTCTATATGAAAATGAGAGTAATGTGTTCTCTATGAAGGATGGAGATTATGTGTCTATATGAAAGTTGAGCGTATGTGTCTCATATGAAAGGAGAGTATGTGTCTATATGAAAAGTGAGAGTTATGTGTCTATATAAAGTGAGATATGTGTCTATATGAAGTGGGAGTATGGTGTCTATATTAAAGTGAGAGTAGTGCTTCTATATGAAGTGAGTGGTATGTGGTCCCTATATGAAAAGTAGAGTTACTGTGTCTAGTATGAAAGTGAGAGTATGTGTCTATATTAGAATGAGAGTATTTGTCTATTGAAAGTGAGAGATGTGTCCTAAGAAAGTGCGTAGTGTCTATATGAAAGTGGAGTATGTGTCTATATGAAAGTGAGATTATGTGTCTATATGAAAGTGAGAGTATGTTTTCTATAGAAAGTGAGAGTATGTGTCTATATGAGAAAGTGAGAGTTAGTGTCTATATGAAAGTGAGAGTATGTGTCTATATAAAGTGAGAGTATGTGTCCTATATGAACTTGAAGAGATAATGTTTCTATAGTGAAAGTGAAGAGTATGTGTCTTAAAAATTTAAAAAAATGAAAGTGAGAGTATGTGTTCTATATGAAATGAGAGTAATGTGTATATATGAAAGTGAGAGTATGTGTCTATATGAAAGTGAGAGTATGTGTCTATATGAAAGTGAGAGTATGTGTCCTATATGAAAGTGAGAGTATGTGTTCTATATTAAAGTGAGGTAATGTGTCATATGAAAGTGAGAGTATGTGTCTATATGGAAAGTGGAGTATGTGTCTATATGAAAGTGAGAGTATGTGTCCTATATGAAAGTGAGAGTATGTTCTATATGAAGTGAGGGATGTGTCCTCTAGGAAAGTGATAGTATGGTGGTCTATATGAAAGTGAGCGTATGTTGTCTATATTAAAAGTGAGAGTATGTGCCTATATGAAAGTGAGGTATGTGTCTATATGAAAGTGGATATGTGTCCTATATGACAGTGAGAGTAATGTTTCTATATTAAGTGAGAGTATGTGGGTCTATATGAGTGATAGTATGTGTCTATATGAAAGTGGAGTATGTGTCCCTATATGAAAGTGGATTTATGTGTCTATATGAATAGTTAGAGTATTGTCTATAGAAGTGAGAGTATGTGTCTATAGAACGTTGAGAGTAATGTGTCATATGAAAGTGGAGTATGTTTCTATATGAAAGTGAGAGTATGTGGTCTATAATTGAAAGTGAAGTATGTGTTCTAGATGAAAGTGAGAGTATGTTCTATTGAAAGTGAGAGTATGTGTCTATATGAAAGTGAAAGTAGTGTCTATATGAAAGTGAGAGTATGTGTCTATATGAAAGTGAGAGTATGTGTCTATTGAGAGTGAAGTAATGTGTCAATGAAATGAGAGTATGTGTCTATATGAAAAGTGATAGTTATGTGTCTATAGAAAGGGGTGGGTAGAGTATTTGTCTATATGAAGTGAGAGTATGTGTCCTATATGAAATGAGAGTATGTGTTCCTATATTAAAGTGAGAGTATGTTTCTATATGAAAGTGAGAGTATGGTTTCTAATAGAAGTGAGAGTATGTCTATGATGAAATTGAGAGTATGTGTCTATATGAAAAGTGAGAGTAATGTGTCTATATGAAAGTGGGAGTATGTGTCCTATATATATAAGTGAGAGTATGTGTCTAATATGAAAGTGAGAGTATGGTTGTCTATATGACAGTGGGAGTTTGGGTCTATATGAAGTGAGAGTAATGTGTCTATATGAAAGTGAGAGTATGTGTCTATTGAAAAGTGAGAGTGTGTCTATTGAAGTGAGAGTATTTGTCTATTGAAATGAGAGAATGTGTCATATGAATGAGAGTATGTGTCTATATCAAAGTGAGAGTTATGTGTCTATATGAATGAGAGTATGTGTCACACACTATATGAAATGGAGTATGTGTGCTATATGAAGTGAGAGTATGTGTCGCTATATGAAAGTGTAGTATGTGTCTATCTGAAAGTGAGAATATGTGTCCTTATGAAAGTGAGAGTATGTGTCTTATGACGTGAGAGTATGTGTCTATATAAAGTGAGAGGTAATGTGTCTATATGAAGTGGAGTATGTGCTGATATGAAAGTGAGAGTATGTGTCTATATGAAATTGAGAGTATGTGTCTATATGAAGTGAGAGTATGTGTCCTATTGAAGTGAGAGTAGGTGTTCTAATATGAAAGTGAGAGTATGTGTCTATAGTGAGTGAGAGTATGTGTCCTATATGAAAGTGAGAGTATGTGGTCTCTATGAAAGTGAGAGTATGTGTCCTATAGAAAGTGATATTATGTGTCTATATGAAAGTGAGCGTATTGTTGTCTATTATGAAAGTGAAGGATGTGTCTATATGAAGTGAGTATGGTGTCTATAGAGCGTGAGAGTTTGTCTATATGAAGTGAGAGTCTGTGTCCTATATTAAATTGGAGTATGTGTCCTATAGAAAGTGGAGTATTGTCTATATGAAAGTGATAAGGAGTATGGTCTATATTAAAGTGATAGTATGTGGTCTATATGAAAGTGAGTATGTGCGATATGAAAGTGAGAGTATGTTGTCCTATAAAAGTGAGAGTAATGTTGTCTTTATGAAGTGAGAGTATGTGTTTCTATCGGAAATTGAGATATGTGTCGATATGAAAGTGAGAGTATGTGTCTATATGAAGGGGAGTATGGTGTCTATATGGAAGAGTGAGAGTATGTGTCTATTATGAAAAGTGAGAGTATGTTCTCTATGAAGTGAAGATTATGTTTTCTATATGGAAGTGAGAGTATGTGTCTTATATGAAAGTGATAGTATTTGTCTATTGGAAAAGTGAAGTATTGTCTAGAATGAAAGTGAGAGTATGTGTGTCTTATGAAGTGAGTAGTCATTGTCGGCTATATGAAAGTGAGAGTAATGTGCTATATGAAAGTGAGAGTATGTTGCCTATATGATAATTGCGAGTATGTGTCCTATTGAAAGTGAAGTAGTGTCCTATATGAAGTGAGAGTATTGTTATATGAATTGAGAGTATGTGTCTATATGAAGTGATAGTATGTGTCTATATGAAAGTGATAGTAGTGTCTATAGAAAGTGAGGTATGTGTCTATATGAAAGTGAGAGTATGGTCTATATTGAAAGTGAGAGTTGTTCCTATATAAAAGTGAGAGTATGTTTCTATATGAAGTGAGAGTATGTGTCTATATAAAGTTGAGAGTATGTTTCTAATGAAAGTGGAGTATGTGTCTACATGAAAGTGAGATATGTGTCTATATTGAAAAGTGAGAGTATTGTGTCGTATCGAAGTGAGAGTATGTGTCTATAATGCAAGTGAGAGTATGTGTCCTATATGAAGTGAGAGTATGTGTCTATAGAAGTGAGAGTATGTTCCTATATAACGTGAGAGTATGTGTCTATATTAAAGTGAGAGTAATGTGTCTAATTAGAAGTGAGAGTAAGTGTCTATATGCAAGTGAGAGTATGTGTCTATATGAAAAAGTGAGAGTATTTGTCTATATGAAGTGAGAGTATGTTTCTTATGAAAGTGAGAGATGTGTCCTATAATAATGAAAGTGAGAGTATGTGTCTATAGGAAGTGAGAGTTGTGTCTATATGAATTGAGAGTATGTCGTCTAATTGTAAGTGAGAGTATGTGTCTATATGAAAGTGAGAGTATGTGTCTATATGAGAGTGAGATGTATTGTCTATAATGAAAGTGGAGAGAGGTATGTGTCCTCTATTAAGTGAGAGTATTGTGTCTATATGAAAGTGAGAGTAATGGTGTCATATATGAAGTGTAGTATGTGTCTATTGAAATTGAGAGTAGGGTGTCTATATGGAAGTGAGAGTATGTGTCTATATGTTAAATGCGAGTATGTGTCTTATATGAAAGTGAGCAGTCATGTGTCTATATGAGGGAGAGGTATGTGTCTATATGAAAGTGAAGTATTGTCTATATAAAGTGAGAGTATTGTCTGATATGAAGTGAGGTATGTGTCTATATGAAAGTGAGATCTATGTTTCTATATGAAGTTTGAGAGTATGTGTCTAATATGAAAAGTGAGAGTATGTGTCCTAATGAATGATAGTATTTGTCTATATGAAAGTGAAGTATGTGTCTATATTAAAGTGAGAGGTATGTGTCTATATGGACAGTGAGAGTATGTGTCTATATGAAAGTGAGAGTATGTGGTCTATTGAAAGTGAGAGTATGTGTCTAATATTGAAAGTGAGGAGTATGTGTCTATATGAAAGTGAGAGTATGTGTCTATATGAAGGTTAGAGTAATGTGTCTATATGAAAGTGAGAGTATGGTGTCTATATGAAAGTGCTAGTATGTTTCTATATGAAAGTGGAGTATGTGTTCCTATATGAAGTGAGAGTATGGTTTCTATTGAAAGTGAGAGTAGGTTCTATATGAAAGTGAGAGTATGTGTCTATATGAAAGTGCGAGTATGTGTTCTAATATTAAATGAGAGTATGTGTCTATATAGTGAGAGTATTGTCTATATGAAGTGGAGTATGTGTCTATTGAAAGTTAGAGACGTATGTGTCATATGAAAGTAGAGTATTTGTCTATATGAAAGTGATAGTATGTGTCTATATGAAAGTGAGCGTATGTGTCTATATGAAGTGATAGTATGTGTCGATATGACAAGTGAGCGATATGTGTCTATATGAAAGTGAGAGTAGTGTCTCTATATGAAAGTGAGAGTATGTGTCTATATGAAAGTGAGAGTATGTGGTCTATATGAAAGTGAGAGTATGTGTGTCTATTGAAAGTGAGAGTATGTGTACCCTCTATGAAGTGAGTATGTGGCTCTATGAAAGTGCAGAGTAGTTGTCTATCTGAATGGAGTATGTGTCCTATGAGAGTGAGAGTTGTGTCGATATGAAAGTGAGAGTATTGTCTATATAAAGTGAGAGTAGTGTCTCTATGACGTGAGAGTATGTGTCTATATGAAAATGCAAGTATGGTGTCGATATGAAAAGTGATAGTATGTGTCTATAGTTGAAGTGAGAGTATGTGTCTATAGGAAGGTGAGAGTAGGTGTGTCTATATGAAGTGAGTAGTATGTGTCTATGATGAAACGTGAGAGTATGTGTCTAGATGAGAGTGAGAGTATGTGTCTATATGAGTGAGAGTATGTGTCTATATGAAGTGAGAGTATGTGTCTATATGCAAGTGAGAGTAATGTGTCTTATATGAAAGTGAGAGTCTGTGTTCTAATATGAAAGTGAGAGTATGTGTCCTATGATAAGTGTTAGAGTATGTGTCTAATATGAAAGTGAGAGTAAATGTTCTATCATGAGTGAGAGTATGTGTCTATATGAAAGTGAGAGTAATGTGTCTATATGAAAGTGAGAGTATGTGTCTATAAAGTGAAAAGTGAGAGTATGTGTCTTATGAAAGAGTGAGAGTATGTGTCTATATGAAAGTGAGAGTATGTGTCTGATATTAAGTGAGAGTATTTCTATATGAGTGATAGTATGGTGTCCTATATGGAAGTGAGAGTATGTGTCTATATGAGATGTGAGTATGGTGTCTATATGAAAGTGAGAGTGTGTGTCTATATGAAAGTGAGAGTATGTGTCTATATGAAGTGAGAGTATGTGTCCTATATGATGTGAGAGTATGTGTCTATATGAAAGTGAGAGTATGTGTCTATATGAGAGTGATGAGTATGTGTCTCTATGCAACGAAAATAAAGTGAGAGTCTGTGTCTTATGAAAGTGAGAGTATGGTGTCTATATGAGTGAGAGTATGTGTCTCTATGCAGTGAGAGTATGTGTCTATGAAAGTGAGCGTATGGGTCTATATGAAAGTGAGAGTATGTGTCCTATGTGGAAGTGAGCGTCTGGTCCGAGATGAAGTGAGAGTATGTGTCTATATGAAGTGAGAGTATGGTGTCTATATGAAAGTGAGAGTATGTGTCCTATATGAAATGTGAGAGTATGTGTCTATATGAAAGTGAGAGTTGTGGTCTATATGACAGTGAGAGTGATGTGTCTAGTATGAACGTGAGAGTATGTGTCTCTATGACAGTGAGAGTATGTGTCTATATGAAGTGAGAGTAGTGTCTATATGAAAGTGAGAGGAGTGTGTCCGATATGAAGAGTGAGAGTATGTGTCTATAGAAGTGAGAGTATGTGGCTATATGACAGTGCGAGTAGTGTTCTCTATAATTAAGTGAGAGTATGTGTCTATATGTGAAAGTGCGAGTATGTGTCTATATGAAAGTGAGAGTCTATGTGTCTATATGAAGTGAGATGGATGTGTCTATATGAAAGTGAGCGTATGTGTACTAATATGCAAAAGTGAGAGTATGTGGTCTGATTGAAAGTGAGAGTATGTGTCCTATCTGAAAGTGAAGTATGTGTCTATATGAAAGTGCAGAGTATGTGTCCTATATGACAAGTGAGAGTATGTGTCTATATGAAAGTGAGCAGTATGTGTCTATATGAAAGTGAGAGATGTGCTCTATATGAAAGTGAGAGTATGTGTCTATAGAAGTGAGAGTATAGGTGTCTATATGAAGTAGAGTATGTGTCCTATATGTAAAGTGAGACGTATGTGTCTATATGCAAAGTGAGATCTGTTTGTCTATATGCACGTGAGAGTATGTGTCTATATGAAAGTGCGAGTAGGTGTCTATATGAAAGTGAGAGTATGTGTCCTATATGATGTGAGAGTATGTGTCTATATGCATGTGAGAGTATGTGTCTATATGAAAGTGAGTAGTATGTGTCTATATGAAGTGGAGTATTTGTTCTATATGAAAGTGATAGTATGTGTCTATATGAAAGTGAGGTATGTGTCGTATATGAAAAGTGAGAGTATGTTGTCTATATGATAGTGAGAGTATGTTCTATATGAAAGTGAGAGTATGGGTCTATATGGAAGTGAGAGTATGGGGGGGTTTTTTTTTTTTTGGGGGTGGGTTCCACCCCTAAAAAATATGAAATTGAGAGTATGGTGTCCTAATATGAAATTGAGAGTATGTTCCTATATTAAAGTGAGAGTATGTGTCTGATATGAAAGGGAGAGTATGTGTCTATATGCAAGGGAGAGTATGTGTCTATATGAAAGGTGAGAGTATGTGCTATCTGACAGTGAGAGTTTGTGTCTATTTGAAAGTGAGAGTATGTGTCTATGGAAAGTGAGAGTATGTGTCGCATATGAAAGTAGAGGTATGGTGTCTAATATGAAAGTGAGAGTATGTGTCTATATGAGGTGAGAGTATGTGTCTTTGAAAAGTGAGAGATGTGTCTATAAATGAATGAGAGTATGTGTCTTAATGAAAGTGAGAGTATGTGTCTATATGAAGTGAGAGTATGTGCCTATATGAAAGTGAGAGTATGTGTCTATATGAAAGTGAGAGTATGGGTCTATATGAAAGAGTGAGAGTATTTCTAGTATGAAAGTGAGAGTATGTGTCTGTCTATATGAAAGTGAGAGTAGTTGTCTATATGAAAGTGAAGTTTTGTCATATTGAAGTGAGATATGTGTCTATATGAAGTGACGTATGTTTCTACTATGAAAGTGTAGAGTATGTTGTCTTATGAATTGAGAGTATGTGTCCTAATATGAAAGTGAGATATGTTTCTATATGAAATGAGGAGTATGTGTCCTATTGGAAGTGAGGTATGTGTCTATATGAAGTGAGAGTATGTGTCTATATGAAAAGTGAGAGTAATGTGTCTATATTAAGTGAGAGTATGTGTCTAGATTGAAAGTGAGAGTAGGTGTCTATATTGAAATTGAGAGTATTTCCTATTATGAAAGTGAGAGTATTGTCTAATATGAAGTGAGAGTTATGTGTCTATATTTAAGTGAGATGTAATTTGTCTATATTAATTGAGAGTAGGTGTCTATATAGAAAGTGGGGGTATGTGTCCTATATGAAGTGAGAGTAGGTTTCTATATAACCCGTGAGAGTAGTGTCGCTATGAAAGTGAAGTATGTGTCTATATGAAGTGAGAGTATGTGTCTATTGAAAGTGGAATTATGTGTCTATATGAAAAGTAAGAGTATGTGTCTATATTAAAGTGGAGAGTATGTTGTCATATGAAGTGAGAGTATTGTCTATAATGAAAGTGCGAGTATGTGTCTATCATGAAAGGGAGAGTATGTGTTCTATATGGAGTGAAGTATGTGTCTATATGAAAGTGAGAGTATGTGGTCCTAAATAAAGTGAGAGTATGTGTCTATATGAAGTGAGAGTATGTGTGCTATATGACAGTGGGTATGTGTCTATATGAAAGTGGAGTATGTTCCCTATATGAAAGTGAGAGTATGTGTCTATATGAACGTGAGAGTAGTGTCATATATGAAGTGACGAGTATTTTGTCTATATGAAGGGAGAGTATGTGTCCTATATGAAGTGAAGAGTATGTTTCTTATAGAATGTGAAGTAATGTGTCTATTCAAGTGAGAGTAATGTGTCTATATGAATTTGAGAGTATTGTCTATATGAAGATGAGAGTATGGTGTCATATGAAAGTGAGAGTATGTCTATAGGAGTAAGTATGTGTCTATATGAAGTGATAGTCTGTGTCTATATGAGAGTTGAGAGTATGTGTCTATATGAAGTGAGAGTATGTGTCCTTTGACAGTGGAGTATGTGTCTATATGATTGAGAAGTATGTGTCTATATGAAAGTGAGAGTATGTGTCTATATGAAAGTGCGAGTATGTGTTCTATATGAAGTGAGGGTTGGTGTCTATATGAAGTGAGAGTATGTGTCCTATATGAATAGTGAATATGTTCTATATGAAGTGAAGTCTGTGTCTATATGGTTAGAGTATGTGTCTATATGCAAGTGATAGTATGTGTCTATATGAAGTGATAGTATGTTCTATATGAAGTGAGAGTATGTGTCTATATGAAGTTAGAGTATGTGTCATATGAATTTGAGAGTATGTGTCTATATGAAGTGATAGTATGTGTCTATATGAAAAGTGAGGTATGTCTATATTACAGTGGAGTATGTGTCTATCTGAAAAGTGAGAGTATGTGTCTAATGAAAAGTGAGAGTTGTGTCTGATATAATTAGAGTAATGTGTCCTATATGAGTGAGATTATTTTGTCTATATGAAATGGAGTATGTGTCCTAGAGAAGTGATAGTATGTGTCTATATGAAAGTGAGAGTATGTGTCTATATGAAATGAGAGTATGTGTCTATTGAACGTGAGAGTATTTGTCTATATGAGTGGAGAGTATGTGTCTATAATGAAAGTGAGAGTAGGTGTCCTATATGAAAGTGAGAGATGTGTCTACTATAAGTGAGAGTATGTTCTTAATGACGTGAGAGTATGTGTCTATATGAAATTGCGAGGATGTGTCTATATGAAATTGGAGTATGTGTCTATATGAAGTGAGAGTATGTGTCTTATGAAATGAGAGTATGTATGTCTGTATGAAAGTTAGAGTATGTGTCTATAAATGAAATGATAGTATGTGTCTATATTAAAGTGAGAGTATGTGTCTATATGACAGTGAGAGTAATGTGTCCATATCAAATTGAGAGTATGTGCTATATGAAAGTGAGAGTATGTGTCCTATATGATGAAATGAGAGTATGTGTCTATATAAAGTGAGTATGTGTCCTATATGAAGTGGAGTATGTGTCTATATGAGTGGATAGTATGTGTCTATATAAAAGTGGAGTATTGTCCTATATGAAGTGGAGTGATGTGTCTATATAGAAGTGATAGTATGGTTGTCTATATTGAGTTGAGATTATGTGCCTATATGAAGTGAGAGTATGTGTCTAATATGGAAAGTTAGAGTAGTGTTCTATATAAATTGATAGTATGTGTCTATAGACAGTAGAGTATGTTGTCTACTTGAAAGTGAGAGTATGTGTCCTATAGGAAAGTGAGAGTATGTGTCTGTATGAAAAGTGAGAGTATGTGTCTTATTATGAAGTGAAGTTGTGTCGATATGAAGTGGAGTATGTGTCTATAGGAAAGTGGAGAGTATGTGTCTATATGAAATTGAGAGTAATGTGTCTATAAGGAAAGGGAGAGTATGTGTCTATATAAAGTGAGAGTAATTTGTCTTATGAAAGTGAGAGTATGTGTCTATATAAAGTGAGAGTAATGTGTCTATATGAAAGGAGAGTATGTGTCTATAATGAAATTGAGACAGTATTGTCTATGAGAAAGTTAGAAGTATGTGTTCTATATGAAAGTGAAGTATGTGTCCTATTATGAAGTGAGGTATGTGGTTATATACAGTGAGATAATGTTGTCTATATGAAAGTGATAGTTATGTGTCTATATGACAGTTGAGAGTATGTGTCTAATCTGAAGTGGAGTATGTGTCTATAGGAAAGTGAGAGTTGTGTCTATTGATAAGTTAGACAGTATGTTCTATATGAAAGTGAGAGTATGTGTCTATATGAAAGTGAGGAGTATGTGTCTGATATGACAAGTGAGAGTAATGTGATCCTATATTAAAGTGAGAGTATGTGTCCGTATATGAAAGTGAGATGTGGTGTCTATATGAAATTTGATGAGTATGTTCTATATGAAAGTGAGAGTATGTGTCTATATGAAAGTGAAGTATGTGTCCTATATGAAAGTGAGAGTATGTGTCTATATGAAAGTGAGGAGTATGTGTCTATATGAAAGTGAGAGTATGTGTCTATATGAAGTGAGAGTATGTTCTATTGAAAGTGAGAGGTATGTGTCCTATATGAAGTTGAGAGTATGTTCTATATGAAAGTGAGAGTATGTGTCTCTATGAAAGTGAGATATTTTCTATATGAAAGTGAGAGTATGTGTCTATATGACAAGTGAGAGTATGTGTCTAATATGAACGTGAGAGTATGGTCTATATGAAAGTGAGAGTCTGTGTCTATATGGATGTGAGAGTATTGTCCTAGAATGAAGTGAGAGTATGTGTCTATATGACAGTGATAGTATGTGTCTAGATGAAAGTGAGAGTATGTGTCTATATGAAAGGAGAGTATGTGGTCTATATGATAAGTGAGAGTTTGTCCTAATGAAGTTGGAAGTATGTGTCTATATGAAGGGTAGTATGGGGGGGGTGTGTCTATATGAAATTAGAGTATGGTGCTATATGGACAGTGATAGTATGGTGTCTAGTATTAGAGTGAAAGTATGTTTCTATATGAAGTGAGAGTTATGTGTCCATAATGAAGTGAGAGTATGTGGTCTATAGAGAGTGAGAGTATTGTGTCCTATATGAAAGTGAGAGTATGTGTCATAATGAAGTGAGAGTATGGTGTCTATATGAGTGAGAGTATGTTGTCTATATGAAAGTGAGAGTATGTGTCCCTATATGAAAGTGGAGAGTATGTGTCTATATTAAAAGTGAGATATGTTGTCTATATGAAAGTTAGATATGTGTTCTATAATGAAAGTGAGAGTATGTGTTCTATATGAAAGTGAGAGTAATGTGTCTATATGAAGTGAGAGTATGTGTCTATATGAAAGTAGAGTAGTGTCCTATATGAAAGTGAGAGTATGTGTCTTATATGAAAGTGGAGTAGTGTCTATATGAAAAGTGAGAGTATGTGTCCTATATGAAAAGTGAGAGTATGTGCTATAGGAAGGTGAAGTATGTGCTAATGAAAGTGAGAGTATGTTTCCTATATTAAAGTGAGGGTATGTGTCCTATATTGAAAAGTGAGAGTATGTGGTCTATATGAGAAGTGAGAGTATGTGTCCATATATTAGAGTGAGAGTATGTGTCTACTATAGAGTGAGACGTATTTTGTCTATAATGAAAGTGAGAGTATGTGTCCTATATAAGTGAGAGTATGTGTCTATAATGAAGTGAAGTTGTTTCTATAATGAAAGTGAGAATAGGTGTCTATATGAAGTGGAGTATGTGTCCTATATGAAAGTGGAAGTTGGGTTCTATATGACAGTGAAGTAGTGTCTTTAGAAAGTGAGAGTATGTGGGTCTAATGAAGTGAGAGTATGTGTCCTATATGAAAGTGAGAGATGTGTCTATATGAAAGTGAAGTATGTGTCTATATTGAAAGTGGAGTAGTGTCTATATGAATGAGAGTTGTGTCTAATATGAGGTTAGATTATGTGTCTTATAAAGTGAGAGTATTGGTCTATTGGAAATTGGAGAGTATGTGTCTATATGACAGTGGGTGTATGTGTTCCTATATGAATGAAGTATGTGTCTATATTAAGTGAGAGTATGTGTCTTATGAAGTGAGAGTATGTGTCCTATAATGCAAGTGAGAGTATGTGTCTATATGAAATGAGAGTATGTGTCTAATATGAAAGTGTAAGTATGTGGTCTATATGAAAGTGAGATATGTGTGTATAATGAAAGTGGGGGTGAGTGTCCTATATGGAACGTGAGAGTATGGGTCTCTTGAATTGAGAGTATGTGTCTATATGAGTGAGAGTATGTGTTCCTAGATGAGTTAAGTATGTTTCCCTATATTAAAGTGAGAGTATGTGTCTATAATAAAGTGAGAGTATGTGTCCTATATGAAAGTGAGAGTATGTGTCTATATGAAAGTGAGTTATGTGTCTATTATGAAAGTGAGATATGTGTCTATATGAAATTGAGAGTATGTGTCTATATGAAGTGGGAGTATGTGTCTATATGAAAGTAGAGTATGTGTCTATATGAACGTGAAGTATGTTCTATATTCAAGGTGAGGTATGTGTCTATAGGAACGTGAGATGTATGTTGTCTATATGAAAGTGAGAGTATGTGTCTATATGAAAGTGAGAGTATGTGTCTATTGAAAGTAGAGAGTATGTGTCTATATGAAATGATAGATATTGTGTCTTATATAAGTGAGAGTAATGGTCTATATGAAAGTGGAGAGTATGTGTCTATGATGAAGGGAGAGTATGTGTCTAGATGAAAGTGAGAGTATGTTTCCTATATGAAAGTGAGAGTATTTGTCTATATGAAAGTGAGAGTATGTGGTCCCTTTGAATTGGAGTATGTTTCTATATGAAGGGTGAGTATGTGTCTATATAAGTGAGAGTATGTGTCTATATGAATTGGAGTATGTGGCTATATGCAAGTGAGAGTAAGTGTCTATCTGAAAGTGAGAGTATGTGTCTATAGAAGTAGAGTATGTGTCCTATATGAAGTGATGAGTATGTGTCTATAAAGTGAGAGTATGTGTCTATTAAAGTGAGGAGTAATTTTGTCTATATGAAAGTGAGAGTATGTGTCTATATGAAGGTGGAGTATGTGGTCTATATTAAAGTGAGAGTATGTGTCTATATGAGAGTTAGAGAGTATGGTCTATATAAGTGAGTAATGTGGGTCTATATGAAAGATGAGAGTATGTTGTCTATTGAGTGAGAGTATTTGTCTATTGAAAGGAGAGTATGTGTCTATAGAAGTGAGAGTATGTTCGATATGAAATGAGAGTATGTGTCCTATATGAAAGTGATAGTATGTGTCTATATGAAAGTGAGAGTATGTGTCTATATGAAAGTGAGAGTATGTGTTTCTATTATAATGGAAATAGTGAAGATTATGTTCTATATGAAAGTGAGAGTATGTGTCTATATGAAGTGAGAGTATGTGTCTCTATGAAATTGAGATGTATGTGTCCTATCTGACCGTGGGAGGTATTTGTCTAGATGAAATTGAGAGTATGTGTCTAATGAAAGTGAGAGTATGTTGTCTATATGCGAGTGAGAGTATGTGTGCTATATGAAAGTGCGAGTAATGTTGTCTATATGAAAGTGAGAGTATGTGTCCTCATATTAAAGTGAGAGTATGTTCTATATGGAAAGTGGAGAAGTATTGTCTATATGAACAAGTGGAGAGTATGTGGGCTATATGAAGTGAGAGTATGTGTCTATATTAAAGTGAGAGGATATGTGTTATATGAATAGTGAGAGTAATGTGTCTATATGAAATTGAAGGGATATGTGTCTTATGAAAGTGAGAGTATGTGTCCTATATGAAAGATTCGAGTTGTGTCATATTGAAATGAGAGTATGTGGTCTATATGAAAGTGCAGAGTATGTGTCTATATGAAATGGAGTATGTTGTCTATATGCAGTGAGAGTATGTGTCTATATGACAGTGAGAGTAATGTGTCTAATATGAAGTGAGAGTATGGTGTCTATCTTGAAAGTGAAGTATGTTCTATATGAAAGTGAGAGTAATGTGTCTATAATGACAGGAGAGTTGTGTTCTATATGAATTGAGAGTAATGTGTCTATTGAAGTGAGAGTATGTGTCATTGAAAGTGAGAGTATGTTGGTCGTCTATAAAGTGAGAGTATGTGTCTATTGAAAGTGAGAGATCTGTTCTATATAAGAGTGAGGAGTATGTGTCTATATGAAAAGTGGAGAGTATGTGTCTATATGAAAGTGAGAGTAGTGTCTATATGGAAGTGAGGAGTATGTGTCTATATGAAAGTGAGAGTACTGTGTCTATATGAAAGTGAGAGGTATGTTCTATTGAAGTGAGAGTATTGTCTATATGACAGTGAGAGTATGTGTCCTATACTGAAATTGAGAGTATTGTCTATATGAAAGTGAAGTATGTGCTATAGATTGATCGTATGTGTCTATATGAAAGTGAGAGTGATGTGTCTATATGAAAGTGAGGTATGTGTCTTATGAAAGTGAGAGTATGTGTCTATACATGAAAGTGAGAGTATGTGTTCTAATGAAAGTAGAGTATGTGTCTATTATAAAGGTGAGAGTATGGGTCTATATGAAAGTGAGAGTATGTGTCTATATGACAGTGAGGTATGTGTCTATATGAAAGTGAGAGTATGTGTCTATGTGAACACAGATTGAGCTTCAGTGTCCCTATACTGAAAGTGATGTATTTGTCTATATGAAAGTGGGTAGTAGTGTCTAATTATGATGAGTGAGAGTAGTGTCTATTATGAAAGTGAGAGTTGTGGTCTTATGAAAGTGAGTAGTAGTGTCCTATGATGACCGGTGAGAGAGTATGTGTCTATATGAAAGTGAGGTAGTATGTGTCCGTATAAGCAATGAGAGTATAGTTGTCTATATGGGGATTTGAGGAGTATGTGTCTATGCTGAAGGTGATAGTATGTTTCCTATAAGGAAAGTGGAGAGTATTTGGTCTACTATAAAAAGGTGCGAGTATTTGTCTATTGAAAAAGGTGATAGTATGTTCTATATGGCAAAGTGAGCGTAAATTGGTTGGTTGTCTATATGAAAAGTGATAGTATGTGGTCCTATTGTGAAAGTGAGAGTACATGTGTACCTATAATGGAAGCTGGAAGTGAGATGTTAGTCTACATGCAAGGTGAGAGCATAAGGTGTACTATAATGAAAGTGAGAGTATGTGTCTATGAAAGTTTATTATGTGGTGTCTAGTATTACAAGTGAGGAGTATGTGGTCTATAATTAAAGTGAGAGTATGTTTTCTCTACAACGTGAGAGTATTTTTCTTATATAGAAAGGTTGAGAGTATTTGTCTATAACTGACCAGTGAAGAGTATGGTGTCTTATGAAAAGTGAGAGTATTTTCTATAATGATGGAGTGCGAGTATGTGGTCTATCATGCAAAAGATGAGAGATTGTGTATATATGAAAAGTGAAATTATGTGTCTATATGAAAGGTATAGATGTGTCTATATGAAGTGAGTTAGTAATGTGTCTATTGACATGAGACAGTATGTTGTTCTATATTAAAGTGAGAGTATGTGTCTATATGAGAGATGTTGATGAGTATGTGGTCTATATGAAAGGTGAGAGTATGTGTCGCCTATATGAAATTGAAGTATGGGTCGTATAAATGAAAGTGAGAGTATGTGTCTATAGTGAAAGTGAGAGTATGTGTCTATATGAAAGTGAGAGTTGTGTCCTACTATGAAAGTGAGGATGTATTGTCTATAATGAAAATTAGAGTCATGATGTCTATATGAAAGTGAGGCATTTATGGGATGTTCCCTATAGTGAAAAACTGAGAGGTAATGTGTCCCCTATATTAAAGTGCAGAGGTATGTGTCTCATATAACGTGGAGTATGTGTCTATATTGAAAGTGAAGTATGTGTCTATAATGAAAGTTCGAGTATGTTGTTCTATATGCAAAGTGCGAAGTATGTGTCGTATATGAAATGACGCGTACATTTGTCTCATATTGGGTGGGTGAAGGTGAGAGTATGTTGTCTTATATGAAGATGGAGGAGTTAGTTTCTATCTTGAGGTGAGCAACAGTCTGTGTCTATATGAAGTGAGAGTATTTGTCTATATGAAGTGATATTGTGTGTATACTGATTAAAGGTGAGGATATTGTCTATAATGAAAGTGACTGAAGTATGGTTTGTTTCTCTATTAAAAGTTGAAGGATGTGTCTATATGAAATTGATAGTATGTGTCTATATAGACTGAGATATTGTTTCCCTATACTCCAAAAAAAAATAGATAGTCATGTTCTATATTGACAGTGAGGAGTATGATGTCATGATATGAAACAAGTGAAGATTATGGTGTGCTATAATGAAAATATTAGAGTATGTGGTCTATAGTGGGCACAGTGGAGTATGTGTCTAATCACTATGCATCAGTTGAGTAGTTGGTGTCCTATTTGAGAAGTGGAGTAGGGTGTCTATTCATTAAACGTTGAGATGTATGTTGGTCTATATGAAAGTGGAGAGTCTGTGTCTATATGAAAGTCTGAGATATTGTTGTCCTAGATGAAAATAGTGGGGGTATTTGTCCTATATGAAAGTGAGAGGTGTGTGTCCCTATTCATAAAAAGTGAGAGTATGTGGTCCTATATGAAAGTGGAGAGTCATATTGTCCTAATATGAAAGGTGAGAGTAGGTTTTCTAATGAAAGTGAGAGTATGAATGTCCTATATTAAAAGTGAGAAGTATGTGTCTAGTATTAAGTGACGAGTATGTGTCCTATATGTATGTGAGAGTCCATTTTTCTATATAGCCATGCGAAGTATTATGTCTCAAGTATGGAAATTGCACGCGTATGTGTCTATTAGGAAGAGTGAGCGTCTGTGTCTTATAATGAATGTAGAGTTAGTTGTCTATATGACAGTGCGGAGGATGTGTCCTATATGACAGTGGAGAGGAGTGTTCTATATGAAAGTGAGAGTATTGTCATATTAAAGTAGTAGAGTTAGGGTGTCTATATGGAGAGGTTAGAGTATGTGTCTATATGAAGTGGAGTATGTGTCTATATGAAGTGAGAGTATGTGTCTATCTAAAGTGAGAGTATGTGTGTCCTCATATGAAGAAGTGAGAAGTATGTGTCCTATATAAAGTGAGAGTGATGTTTTCTATATGACGCGTGAGGTATGTGGTCTATATGAAAGTGAACGCCAGTATGTGTCTACTATGAAAGTGAGAGTATGTGTTCTTATTGAAAGTGAGAGTATGTGTCCCTATATGAAAGTGAGAGTATGTGTCTATATGCACAAAGTGCGAGTAGTGTCTATAATAGCAGTGAGAGTATGTGTCTATCTTCCAGGTGAGAGTTATTGTGGTCTATAGATGCAAGTGCGAGTAAATGTGTCTATTGAAACGGTGCGACTTCTGTGTCTATCTGCACATTGAGCGTCTTTGTCTCTCTTCCCGTGCAGAGTATGTTGTCTATATGAAAGATGAGATATGTGTTCTATATGAAAGTGGAGAGTGATGTGTCTATATGAAGTGCGAGTAGTGTGTCTATATGATGAGAGTATGTGTCTAACAATAATAAAGTGGAAGTATGTGTCTATCTGCAAGTAGATAGTATGTGTCCTATATGAAAGTGAGAAGTATGTGTCTATATGAAAGTGAGATGTATGTGTCTATATGAGTGCCAGTGACATGTGTCTCTATGCAAGTGAGGTATGTGTCTATATGACAGTGAGAGTATGTGATCTATATGACGAGTGGAGTATGTGTCTCTAAGAAAGTGAGAGTATGTTTTCTATATGAAAGTGTATATGTGTCTATATGAAAGTGAGAGTGATGTGTCCTTATATGAAAGAGTGAGAGTTGGGTGTAAATATATGAAAGTGAGGAGTCTGTTCTATATGAAAAAGTGCGAGTATTGTGTCTATCATGAACGTGAGAGGTATGTGTCTATATGAAAGTGAGACGTATGTGTCTATATGAAAGTGGAGATGATGTGTCTATATGAAGAGTTGAGAGTAAGTGTCTATATGAAAGTGATAGTATGTGTCTATATGAAAGGAGAGTATGTGGTCTATATGAAAGTGAGAGTATGTTCTATTGAAAGTGAGAGTAGTGTCCCTATATGAAAGTGAGAGTATGTGTCCATATGAAAGTGAGGTATGTGTCTAATGAAAAGTGAGAGTATTTTGTCATATGAGTGAGAGTATGTGTCTATATTAAGGAGAGTATGTGTCATATGAAAGATGAAAGTATGGTCTATATGAAATGAGAGTATGTGTCTATATGAAAGTGAGAGTATGTGTCTATATGAAGTGAAGTATGTGTCACTATATGAGTGAAGAGTATGTGTCTATAATGAAGTGAGAGTATGTGTCTATATGAAAGTGAGAGATGTTCTATAGAAAGTGAAGTATGTCCTATATGAAGTGAGATAATTGTCTATATGAAAGTGAGAGTATGGTCTATAGAAAATGAGAGTATGTGTCTATATTAAAGTGGAGAGTATTTTCTATATGAAAGTGAAAGTATTGTCTATATGAAGTGAAGTATGTTTCTATATAAAGTGAGAGAATGTTGTCCTATAATGACAGTGATAGTATGTGTCCTATATGAAAGTGAGAGTATGTGTCCTATATAAGTGAGAGATATGTGTCTATAATAAAGTGAGAGTATGTGTCTATAGAAAGTGAGAGTATGTGTCTATATGAAAGTGAGAGTATAAGTGTCCTATATAAAATGAGAGTATGTGTCTAATTAAAGTAGAGTATGTTCTATATCAAAGTGGATTATGTTCCTATATGAAAGTGAGAGAATGTTCTATAATAATGAAGTATGTTCTAATGAAAGTGAAGAGTATGTGTCTATAATAAAAGTGAGATAATTGTCTATAATAAAGTGAGGTATGTGTCATATGAAAGTGAGAGTATGTGTCTATATAAAGTGAGAATATGTGTCTATATTAAGTGAGAGTATGTGTCTATATGAAAGTGAAGTATGTCTATTGAAAGTGAGAGTATGATTTCTATATGAAAGATGAATATGTGTCTATAGAAATGAAGAGTATGTCTATATAAGTGAGAGTATTTGTCCTATATGAAAGTGAGAGTATGTGTATATATGAAAGTGAGAGTATGTGTCTATATGAAAGTGATAGTATTTGTCCTAATGAAAGTGATAGTATGTGTCTATTGAAGTTATATTATGTGTCTATTGAAAGTGAAGTTGTGTCTATATGAAGTTGAGAGTATAGTTCCTATCTGAAAGTGATAGTATGGTGTCTATATTAAGTGGAGTATGTGTCTATATGAAGTGAGAGTATTGTCTATATATGAAATGAGAGTATGTGTCTATATGAAAGTGAGAGTAGTGTCCTATAAGAAAGTGAGAGTATTGTGTCTATATGAAATGAGAGTATGTTGTCTATATGACAAAGTGGAGAGTATTGTCTATATGAAATGAGAGTATGTCTCTATATGAATAAGTGAAGTATGTGTCTATATGAAAGTGAGGTATTGTCTATTGAAAGTGAGGTAATGTGTCCTATATGGGCAAGTGAGAGTATGTGTCCTATATGAAAAGTGAGAGTTTTGTCTATATGAAAGTGAGATGTATTTGTCTATATGAAGTGAGAGTATGTGTCTATATGAAAGTGGGAGTATGTGTCTATATGACGTGGAGTATGTTGTCTATAAAAGTGAGAGTATGTGTCTTCTGAAAGTGGAGTATGTGTCCCTATATGAAATTTGAAGTAATGGTAGTCCTAGTATGAAGAGTGATAGTATGTGTCTATATGAAAAGTGAGAGTATGTGTCCTATAATAAAGAGTGAAGTATGTGTCATATGAAGTGAGAGTATGTGTCTCTATGACAGTGAGAGTATGTGTCCTATATGAAGTGAGAGAGATGTGTCTATATGAAAGTGAGAGTATGTTCTAGATGAAAGTGCGAGTATGTGTCTATATGAAAGTGAGAGTAATGTGTCTAGTCTGAAGTGAGTATGTGTCTATATGAACGTGAGAGATTATGTGTCCTATATGAAAGTGAGAGTTGTGTCTATATGATGTGCGAGTATGTGTCCTATATGAAAGTGAGAGTATTGGTCTATAGTGAAAGTGAGATATGTGTCATTTGAAAGTGAAGTATGTGTCCTAATGAAGTGAGAGTATGTGTCTATAGAAAGTGAGAGCTTATTTGTCATATGAAGTTGAGAGTATGTGTCCTTATGAAAGTGAGAGTATTGGTTCTATAGGAAAAGTGTAGTAATGTGTCTATATGAAAGTGAGAGTCTGTGTCTATATGAAAGTGATAGTATGTTGTCTATGAAAGTGAGAGTAATGTGTCCTATATGAAAGTGAGAGTATGTTTCCTTATAGGAAAGTGAGAGTAATGCGTCTATATGAAAGTGAGAGTATGTGTCTATATGAAAGTGAGAGTATGTGTCTAATATGAGAAGTGCGTAGTATTTGTCTATATGAAAGTGTGGTAGTATGTGTCTATATTAAAGTGAAGTATGTGTCTATATGAAGTGAGAGTATAGTGTTCTATATGAAAGGTGAGAGTATGTGTCTAATGAATTGGAGATATTTGTCTTATGAGGTGAGAGTATGGTCTATTGAAAGTTTAGAGTATTGTCTATATGAAGTGAGAGTATGTTGTCCTTATATGAAATGAGAGTATGTGTCCTATATAAGTGAGAGATGTTCTATTATGAAAGTGAGAGTATGTGTCTTATTAAGTGAGAGTATGTGTCTATATGAAGTGAGAGTATGTGTTCTATATGAAAGTGGAGTAGGTGTCTATATGAAAGTGAAGTATGTGTCTATATGACGAGTGAGATTATGTTTCTATATGAAATTTGAGAGTATGTGTCTTAGATGCAAGTGAGAGTATGTTTCTTAGAATGAAAGTTGAGAGTATTGTCTATGTGGAAAAGTGGAGATGTGGTCTATATGAAAGTGAGAGTATTTGTCCTATAGAAAGTCTGAGAGTATTGTCTATATGAAGGTGAGAGTATGTGGTCTATATGAAAGTGAGATTATGTGTCTATATGAATTGAGAGTATTTGTCTATATGCAAGTGAGAGTATGTGTCGATATGAAAGTTGGAGTAGTTCTATTATGAAAGTGAGAGTATTGTCTATATGAAAGTGGAGTATGTGTCTATATGAAAGTGAAGTATGTGTCTATAATGAAGTGAGAGGCTGTGTCTATATGAAAGTAAGTATTTGTCTATATGAAGTGCAGAGTAGTGCTATGAAAAGTGAGTGTATTGTGTCTATATGAAGTGAGAGTAGGTGGTCGATTGAAAGTTGAGAGTATGTGTCCTATATGAAAGTGAAGTATGTTGTCCTAATTAAAGTGAGAGTATGTGTCCTAATATGCAGTGAGAGTATGTTTCTATATGAAAGTGAGAGTATGGTCTAGATGCGAGTGAGAGTATGTGTCTATATGAGTGAGAGTAGATGTGTCTATATGGAAGTGGAGATTATTGTCTTATATGAAGTGAGTGAGTATGTGTCTATATGAAATGTGAGAGTATGTGTCCCTATAGGAAAGATTAGAGTATGTTGTCATATATGAAAGTTAGAGTAGTGTCTATATGAAGTGAGTATGTTCTATTGAAAGTGAGAGTATTGTCTATAATGAAAAGTGAAGAGATGTGTCTATCTGAAAAGTGATAGTAGTGGTCTATTATGAAAGTGAGAGTATGTGTCTATATAAGTGAGAGTTATTGTTTACTATTGAAAGTGCGAGTATGTGTCTATATGGAAAGTGAGAGTATTGTCTATATGAAAAGTGAGAGTATGTGTCTATGTGAAGTGAATATGTGTCTATAGGAACAGTGAGGTATTGTCTCTATGAAATGTGGAGAGTAATGTGTCTATATAATGAAAGTTGAGAGTATGTGTCTATATGAAAAGTGAGAGTATGTGTCTATATGAAGGTGAGAGTCATGTGTCTATATGAAAGTGAGAGTATGTGTCTATATGAAAGTGAGAGTATGTGTCTACTATGAATAGTGAGAGGTATGGTGTCTATATGACATGAGCAGTATGTTCTATATTAAATTGAGAGGATGTGCTATATGAAAGTGAGAGTATGTGTCATAATGAAGTGAGAGTATTGTCTAAATGAAAGTGAAGGTAGTGTGTCCTATGAAAGTGAGAGTATTGATTCTATATGAAGTGAAGAGTAGTTCTATATGAAGTTAAGAGTATGGTGTCTATATGAACGTGAGAGTATTTGTCTATATGAAAGTGAGAGTATGTGTCTATATGAAAGTGAGAGTTAGGTGTCTATATGAAGTGAGAGGAATGTGTCTATATGAAAGTGAGAGTATGTGTCTAAAAAATTTTTTTTTATGAAGTGAGGAGTATTGTGCTGATTGAAAGTGATAGTATGTGTCTATATGAAGTGGAAGTATGTGTCTATATGAAAGTGAAGTAATGTGTCCTATATGGAAAGTTGAGAGTATAGTGTCTATAATGAAGTGGAGGATGTGTCTATATGAATGAGAGTATGTGACTATATGAAAAGTGAGAGTAATGTGTCTATATAAAGTGAGAGTATGTGTATATATTAAGTGAGAGTTATGTGTCTATATAGTAGTGAGAGATGTGTCATATGAAAGGTTGAGAGTAATGTGTCTTATGAAAAGTGAAGTATGTGTCTATATAAGTGACAGTATGTGTCTATATGAAAGTAAGTAATTGTCATATTAAATGAGAGTAGGTGTCTATATGAAGTGCGAGGATGTTTCCTTATATGAAAGGTGAGAGTATGTGTCTATATGAATGAAGAGTATGGTCCCTATATTAAAGTGAAAGTATGTGTCTCTATGAAAGTGAGAGGTATGTGTCTAATATGAAGTGTAGAGTATGTGTCTATATGAAGTGAGAGTATGGTGGCTATATGAAAGTGAGAGTACTGTGTCTATTATGAAAGTTAGTATTGTCCTATATGAAAGTGAGAGTATTGTCATATGAAAGTGTGAGAGTAAAATGTGTCGTATATGAAAAGTGAGATGTATGTGTCTTATAAAGTGTAGTAATGTGTCGATATGAGTGAGAGTATTTGTCCTATATGAAAGTTGAGACGATTTCTATTATAAAGTGAGAGTATGTTGTCTATATGAAAGTGATAGTGTATGTGTCTATATGAAAGTGAAGTATGTGTCCTATAATGAATTGGAGTATGTGTCTATATTAAGTGAAGTATGGTCTATATGAAAGTGAGTATGTGTCTATATGAAAGTGATAGTATGTTCTATATGAAAGTGAGATTATGTGTCTATATGAAGTGAGAGTAGGTGTCTATATGAAAGTGAGAGTATGTGTCTATAATGGAAGTGAGGTATGGTGTCTGCTATGAAAGGGAGAGTTATGTGGTGTCTATATGCAATTGGAGTATTTGGCCTATATGAAAAGTTAGATTATTGTGTATATATGAAAGTGAGAGTAATGTGTCCCTATAGGAAAGTGAGAGTATGTGTCTATATGAACTTGAGAGTATGTGTCCTATAAGAAAGTGAGAGTAGTGTCTATATGAAAGTGGAGTATGTTCTATATGAAAGTGAGCAGTATGTGGTCTATATGAGAGTGAGATTATGTGTCCTATATGAAGGTGATAGTATGTGGTCTATAATAAAGTGGAGAGTGATGTTTCTATAGGAATTGAGAGTATGTGTCTATATATGAAAGTGAGGTATGTGTCCCTATATAAAAGTGAGAGTATTTGTCTATATGACAGTGAAAGTATGTGTCTATATTAACGTGAGAGTATGTGTCCTATATTGAAAGTGAGAGTAGGTGTCTATATGAACGAATGAGAGTTATGTGTCTATATGAAAGCGTGAGAGTATGTGCTCTATATGAAGTGATAGTATGTGTCTATATGAAAGTGAGAGTATGTGTCTATATGAAAGTGAGAGTATGTTTCCTATATAAAGTGAGAGTAATGTGTCTATATGACAAGTGAGAGTATGTGTTCTATATGAAAGTGAGAGTACTGTGGCCCTATATGAAGTGAGAGTATGTGTCCTATATGAAAGTGAGAGGATGTGTCTATATGACGTGAGAGTTATGTGTCCTATGAAAGTGGGAGTATGTGTCTATATGAAAGTGGAGAGTATGTGTCTATGAAAGTGAGAGTATGTGTCTTATATGAAACGTGAGAATTATGTGTCTATATGAAAGTGAGGTATGGTGTCTATATGAAAGTTAGAGTATGTGTCTATATGAGTGAGAGTATGTTGTCTATATGAAAGTGAGAGTATGTGTTTTTTCTCCCTATATGACAGTGAAGTATGTTCTATATGAAAGTGAGGTATGTGTCTATATGAAAGTGAGAGTAGTGTCTATATGAAAGTGAGTATGTGCTATATGAAAGTGAAGTATGTGTCTATATGAATGGAAGCGCACGTGAGAGTATGTGTCTATATAAAGTGGAGTATGGTGTCTATATGAAATTGAGAGTAATGTGTCTATAATGAAAGTGAGAGTATGTGTCCTATAGTGAAGTGAGAGAGTATTTGGTCTATATGAAATGAGAGTAATGTGTCGTATATAAAGTGATAGTATGTGTCTATATGAAATTGAGAGTATGGTGTCTATATGAAAGTGAGAGTATTGTCTATTATGAAAAGTGAGAGTAATGTGTCTATATGAAAGTGAGAGTATGTGTCTATATGAAAGTGAATAGTATGTTCTATCTGAAAGTGGAGTATGTGTCATTATGAAATTGAGAGTAGTGTCTATATGAAAGGTGAAGTATGTGTCTATATGAAAGTTGTAGAGTATTGTCTATATGAAAGTTGAGAAGTATGTTCATATGAAGTGAAGATATGTGTCCTATATGAAAGTGAGAGTATGTGTCTATATGAAACTGAGAGTATGTGTCCCTATAATGAAAGTGGAGTATTGTCTATATGAAAGTGAGAGTATGTTCTTATATGAAAGAGAGTAATGGTGTCTATATGACAGTGAGTAGTATGTGTCTAATGAAAGGTGAGTAGTATGTGTCTATATGAAAGATGAAGTATGGTCCTATATGAAGTGAGAGTATGGTGTTCTATATGAAGTGGAGTAGGTGTGTCTATATGAAGTGAGAGTATGTGATCTATATGAAATTGAAGAGTAGTGTCTATATGAAGTGAGAGTATGTGTCCTAATATGAAAGGTGAGATATGGGTCCTAATGAAAGGAGAGTATGTGTCCATATTGAACAGTGAGAGTACTGTTCCTATATGAAGTGAGAGTTGTGTCTATATGAAAGTGAAGTTCTGGTGTCTATATATGAAAGGTGAGATCTGTGTCTATATGAAACAGTGAGAGTATGTTGTCTATATGAAAGTGGAGAGTATGTGTCTATATGAAAGTGAGAGTATGGTCTATATGAAAGTGAGAGTAATGTGTCCCTATATTAAGTGGAGTATGCTTTCCTTATAGAATGAGAGTATGGTGTCGTATGAAAGTGAGAGTATGTGTCTATATGAAAGTGAGAGTAATGTGGTCGATATAAAGTGAGAGTATGTGTGCCTAATAAGTGAGAGTATGTGTCATATGAAATGAGAGTATGTTTCCTATAGAAAGTGAGAGTATGCGTCTATATGAACTTGAGAGTATGTGTCTATAGAAGTGAGAGTATGTGATGTCTATAATGAAAGTGATAGTATGTGGTCTATATGGAAAAGTGAGAGTATGTGTCTATATGCAGTGAAGTATGTGTCTATAGAAGTGAAGAGTATTGTCTATATGAAAGTTAGAGTATGTAGTCTATTTGAAAGTGAGAGTATGTGTCTATTGAAAGTAGAGTATGTGTTTATAGTGAAGTAGAGTTTGTGTCTATATGAAAGTGGAGTAATGTGTCCCTATATGAAAGTGAGAGTATGTGTCTATATGAAAGTGAGAGTCATGTGTCCTATATAAAGTGAGAGTAATTGTCTATATGAAATTGAGAGTTGTGTACACTATGAAGTGAGAGTATGGTGTCTATATGAAAGTGAATATGTGGTCTATATGACATGAGAGTATGTGGCTATATGAAGTGACGAGTATTGTGTCGATATTGAAGTGAGAGTATGTGTCTATATGAAAGGAGAGTAGGTGTCTATAATGAAAGTGAGAGTATTGTCTATATGAAAGTGATAGTATGTGTCTATATAAAAGTGAGAGTTGTGTCTAATGAAAGTGAGAGTTGTGTCTACTATGGAAAGTGAAAGTATGTTGTCTATATTAAAGTGAAGTATTGTCCTATGATGAATTTGAGAGTATGATGTCTAGTATGGCAAGTGAGGAGTCTGTGTCTATATTTAAAGTGAGAGTATGTTCTGATATGAATGATGAGAGTATGTGTCTATAGACAGTGAAGTATGAGTCGATATAAGTGAGATATGTGGTCTTATGAAAGTGAAGTATGTGTCTCTATGAAGTGAGAGTATGTGGTCTATATTAAGTGATAGTATGTGTCATAATGAAAGTGAGAGTATGTGTCCTATATGAAAGTGAGAGTATGTTTCTTATGAGTGAGAGTATGTGTCTTATATGAAAAGTGAGAGTATGTGTCTATATAAAGTGGAAGTATGGTGTCTATAGGAAAGTGGAGTATTGTCTATATGAAAGTTGGAGTATGTTGTGCTATATGAAAGTGATAGTATGTGTCTATATGAAAGTGAGAGTATGTTTCTATATGAAGTGCAGAGTATGTGTCTATATTAGAAGTGAGAGTATGTGTCTATATGAAAGTGGAGTATGTGTCTATAATGAAATGTGAGAGTATGTGTGTCTTAGGAAGTGAGAGTATGTGTCCTATATTAGAGTGAGAGTATGTTCTATAGAAAGTGAAGTAGTGTCTATGAAAGTGAAAGTATGTGTCTATATAAAGTGAGAGGTTTGAGTGTCTATATGAAAGTGATAGTATTGTCCTATATGAACAGGATAGTATGTGTCTGATATGAAAGTGAGAGTCTGTGTCCTATATGAAGTGATGAGTTGTGTCCTTGAAAGTGATAGTATGTTTCTATATGAAGTGAAGTATGTGATCCCTATATGCTAGTGAGGTATTTGTCATATGAAAGTGAGTATTGTCCTCATATGAAGTTGAGAGTATGTGTCCTATATGAAAGGAGAGTATGTGTCTATATGAAATGAGAGTAGTGTCTATATGAAGTGAGATATGTGTCTATATGAAAGTGAGGAAGTATGTGTCCTATATAAAGTGAGAGTATTGTCTATAGAAAGTGAGAGTAAATTTTTCTATTGAATTGAGAGTATGTGTCTATATGAAGTGAGATAATGTGTTTATATGAAAGTGAGAGTATGTGGTCTATATGAAAGTGAAGTTGTGTCTATATGAAATGAGAGTATGTGTCTATATGCAGGGAGAGTATGGTCATATGAAAGTTAGAAGTATGTGTCTATATGAAAGTGAGAGTATGTGTCTATATGAAAGTGAGAGTAGGGTGTCTATAAATGAAAGGTGAGAGTATTGTCCTATATGAAAGTGGGAGAGTAGGTGTCTATAATATGAAAGTGAGAGTATGTTCTATATGAACGTGAGAGTATGTGCTATATGACGTGAGAGTATGTGTCTATATAGAAGTGAGAGTATGTTTCCTATATGAAAGTGAGAGTATGTGTCTATGATTGAAAGTGAGAGTAGGTGTCTATATAAAGTGAGAGATGTGGCTATATGAAATGAGAGTATTGTCCTAATGAAGTAGAGTATGTGTCCTATATGAATCGTGAGAGTATGTGTCTATATGAAGTGGAGTATGTCTATATGAAAGTGAGAGTATGTGGGTCTATATGAAAGTGAGAGTTAATGTGTCTTATGAAAATTGAGAAGTCCATGTGTCATATGACAGTTAGAGGTATGTGTTATATTAAGTTATAGTATGTGTCCTATAGGGAAAGTGAGAGTATTGGTCTATATGAAAGTGATAGTATGTGTCCTATATGAAGTGAAGTGTGTCTATATGAAAGTTATAGTATGTGTCTATATGAAAGGCGAGTATGTGTCATAATGAAATTGAGAGTATGTTTCTATATGAGAGTGAGAGTATGTGTCTATATGAAAGGTGAGAGTATGTTTCCTATATGAAAGTGAGAGTATGTGTCTATATGAAGGTGAGAGTAGGGTCTATATGAAAGTGAGATGTATGTGTCTATAATTAAAGTGAATATGGTGGTCTATATGAAAGTGAGAGTATGTTCCTTATATGAAATTGATAGTATGTGTCCTATATGAAAGTGATAGTATGTGGTCTATATAAAGTGAAGTTGATGTCTATATGAAGTGAGAGTAGTGTCTATATGAAAGTGAGAGTATTGGTCCTATATGAAGTGAGAGTATGTTCTATGATGAAAGTGGAGAGTATGTGTCTATATGAAAGTGAGAGTAATGTTTCTATATGAAAGTGATAGTATGTTGTCTATATTAAGTGAGGTAGATTGTCATATTAAGTGAGAGTATGTGTCTATATGAAGTGAGAGTATGTGTCTATAGGAAGAGTTAGATTATGGTGTCTGATATGAAAGTGAAGTATTTGTCTATATGAATGTGATATTATGTGTCTATATTAAAGGAGCGGTATGTGTCTATATACATGTGAGAGTATTGTGGTCTATATGAAATTGAGCGTATGTGTCTATATGAAGTGAGATATGGTGTCTATAGGAAATTGAGATATGTGTCCCTATATGCAAGTGGAGAGTATGTGTCTATATGAAGTTGAGAGTAGTGTCTATATGAACAGTGAGAGTTCTTGTCGATATGAATGAGAGTAATGTGTCTATCTGAACGTGGAGAGTATTGTGTATATGAAAGTGAGAGTATGATTCTATATAAAGTGAGAGTATGGGTCTATTGAAGGTGAGAGGTATGGGTCTATATGAAGTGAGAAGTATGTGTCCTATATGAAAGTGAGAGTATGTTCTATATAAATTGAAGTATGGTGCTATTGCAAGTGAGAGTATTGTGTCTATATGAAAGTGAGAGTATGGGTCGATATGAAGGTGAGAGTATGTGTCTATCATTAAAGTGAAAGTAAATGGTCTATATGAAAGTGAGAGTATGTGTCTATGTGTAACGTGAGACTATGTGTCGAATTAAAGTGATAGTATGTGTCTTTATGAAAGTGGAGAGTTGTGTCTATAATGAAAGGGAGAGTATTGTCTATATGAAATTGAGAGTATGTGTCATATATGAACGTGAGAGTATGTTTCTATATGAAAGTGAGAGTATGTGTCATTTAGTTGAGAGTATGTGTCTATATGAAAAGGAGAGTATGTGTCTCTATGAAAAGTGAGATATTTGTCTATATAAATGTGAGTAGATGTTTTCTATATGAAAGTGAGATTATGTTCCATATATGAAAGTGAGAGTATGTGTCTATATGAAAGTGACAGTATGTTGTCTATAGACAAGTGGAAGAGTATGTGCTATAATGAACATTGAGAGTATGATGTCTATATGAAAGTGCAGAGTAGTGTCTATATGAAATGTAGAGTATGTGTCTATATTAAGTGAGAGATAATGTGTCTTCTATTAAAGTGAATTATGTGTCTATATGAAAGTGAGAGTATGTGTGTCTATATGAAAGTGATAGTATTTTCTATTGAAAGTGAGATCTGGTTTCTATATGAAAGTGAGAGTATGTGTCTATATGAAGTGAGAGTATGTGTCTATATGAAGTGAGAGTATGTGTCTATATGAAAGTGAGAGTATGTGTCTATATGCAGGGAGAGTATTTTCCTATATGAAAGTGAGATTATGTTTCTATATGAATTGAGAGTAGTGTCCTATATGAAGTGAAGTATGTGTCTAGATGAAGTGAGAGTATGTGTCTATTGAATGATAGAGTAGTGTCTATATATGAAAATTGAGAGTAATGTTCTATATGAAAATGAGAGTATGTGTCTATATGAAGTGAGAGTATGTGTCCTGTAGAAAGTGAGAGTATGTGTCTATATGAAAGTGAGAGTATGTGTCTATATGAAAGTGCGAGTCTGTGTCTATATTAAAGTGAGAGTATGTGTCTATATGAAAGTGGAGTATGTGTCTATATGAAAGTGAAGTATGTTGTCTATATGAAAGTGAGATGATGTGTCTATATTGGGAAGTGAGAGTATGTGTCTATATCAAGTGAAGTAATGTGTCATATTGAGTGAGAGTATGTGTCTATATGAAAGTTGAGTATGTGTCTTATGAAAGTGAGAGTATGTTCTATATGAAAGTGAGAGTATGAGTATGTTCTATATGAAAGTGAGATTAGTTGTCCTATATGAAAGTGAGAGTATGTGTCCTATATGAAGTGGAGTATGTGTCTTATATAATGTGAGATTATGTTTCTATATGAAAGTGAGAGTATGTTCTATTGAAGTGAGAGTATGTGTCTATATGAAAGTGAAGAGTATGGTGTCTATATGAAGTAAGTATGTGTCTATATTACAGTGAGAGTATGTGTCTGATATGAAATGAGAGTATTTGTCCGATATGAAAGTGAGAGTATGTGTCTATATAAAGTGATAGTAATGTTCCTGTATGAGTGAGAGTATGTTCTATATGAAAAGTGAGAGTATGTGTCTATATGAAAGTGAGAGTTATGTGTCTATATGCAAGTGAAGTATTGTCTATATGAAAGTGAGAGTATGTGTCTATATGAAAGTGTGAAGTATGTTTCTATCTGAAAGCTGATAGTATGTGTCGATATGAAAATTGAGAGTATGTGTCCTATATGAAGTGAAGTACTGTGTCTATCTAAAAGTGAGGTATGTTCTATATGAAGTGAGAGTATGTGTACTATATGAAGTGAAGAGTATGTGTCTATATGAAAGTGAGAGTATGTGTCCTATAAGAAAGTGAGATATGTGTCTATATGAAGTGAGAGTATGTTTCTATATGAAGTGATAGTATGTGTCTATATGAAAAGTGAGAGTATGTGTCGATATCAAGTGAAGTATGTGTCCTATATGAAAGTGAAGTATGGTGTCTATCTGAAATTGAGAAGTATGTGTCTATATGAAGTTGAGAGTATGTTGTCTATATGAAAGTGAGTAGTATGTGTCTATATAAAGTGAGAGTATGTGTCTATATGAAAGTGAGAGTGTTGTGTCTAATGAAAGTGAGAGTTATGATGTCTATATGAATGAGAGTATTGTGTCTATATGTAAGTGAGAGTATTTATATATGAAAGTGAGAGTATGTTGTCCTATATGACGTGAATTAATGTGTCCTAATATGAAAAAAGTGAGTAGTATGTGTCTATATGAAAAGTGAGAGTATTGTCTAATAAGTGAGAGTATGTTCTATATGAATGAGAGGTATTGTGTCTATATGAAAGTGAGGGTATGTGCTCTATGAAAGTGAGAGTATAGTGTCTAATGACGTGAAGTAGGTGTCTTATATGAAAGTGAAGTATGTGGTCTATATGAAATTGAGAGGTATGTGTCTATGTTAAAGTGAGAGTAATGTGTCTATATGACAGGTTGCGAGTATTGTCTTATGAAGTGAGAGTGATGTTCTATATGAAATGTATATTAAATGTGGTCTATAATGAAAGTGAGAGTATGTGTGTCATATGAAAGTTGAGAGTGGTTCCTATATGAAATTGAGAGTCGGTGTCTATATGAAAGTTAGAGTATGTGTGCTAATGACATTGAGAGTATGTGTCCTATGATGAAAGTGAGAGTATGTGTCTATTGAAAGTGCGAGTATGTGTCTATATGAAAGTAAGTAATTTGTCTATATCGAAAGTGAGAGTATGGTGTCTATATGAAAGTGATGAGTATGTTGTGCCTATCTGAAAGTGAGGTAGTGTCTATCTGAAGAGTGAGAGTATGTGTCTATATTAAGTGAGAGTATTTGGTCTATATGAAAGTGGCAGTTATGTGTCTATATGAAAGTGAGAGTATGTGTCTATCTAAAGTGATAGTATGTGTCCTAATGAAGTGAGAGTATGGTGTCCATAGATTAAGTGAGAGTATTGTCTATAAGAAAGTGAAGTATGTTTCTATATGAAGTGAAGTATGTGCTATATGAAAGTGAAGTCTGTGTCGTATATGAAAGTGAGAGGCATTTTCTATATTAAAGTGAAGTATTTGTCTATATGAAAGTGAGAGTATTTGTCTATATACGTGAGAGATATGTGTCTAATTAAAAGGGAGAGTATGTGTCTATGTGAAAGGAGAGTATGTGTCTATATGAACGTGAGAGTATGTGTCTATATGCAAAGTGAAGTATGTGTCTAGATCAGTGAAGTCTGTTCTATATGAAAGTGAGTAGTATTGTCTATATGAAAGTTAGATTATGTGTCTATATGAAGTGAGAGTATGTGTCTCATATGACAGTGGGGGTATGTTCGTAATATGTACAAGTGAGAGTATGTGTCTATATGAAGTGAGAGTATGTGTCTATATGAAGTGAGAGTATTTGTCTATATGAAAGGAGAGTATGGTGTCTATCTGAAAGTGAGCATATGTTGTCTATATGGAGTGAGAGTTGTGTCTTATGAAAGTGAGAGTAGTGTCTCTATGACGTGAGAGTATGTGTCTATATGAAGTGGGTCATGTGTCTATCATGAAATTGAAGAGTAGGTGGTCTATATGAAGTGAGAGTAGTGGCTATATGAAAGTGAGGAGTAGGTGTCTCTATGCAAAGTGAGAGTATGTGTCTATATGAATAGTGAGCGTATTGTCTATATGAAAGTGCAGTATGTGTCTATATAAAGTGAGAGTATGTGTCTATTTCAAGGTGAGGATATGTTTCTATATGAAAGTGAGAGTATGTGTCTATATAAATTGAGATTATGTGTCTATATGAAATGAGATATTGTCCTATATGAAGTGAGAGTATGTGTACTAATATGAAATTTAGAGTAATGTTCTATATGAAAGTGAAGTATATATGTGTCTATATTATAGTGATAGTATGTGTCTATATGAAAGTGAGAGTATGTGGTGTATATGAAAGTGAGAGTATGTTTCTATAATGAAAAGTGAGAGTATGGTGTCTATTGAAGTGAGAGTATAGTGTCTAATGAAAGTGAGAGTTAGTGTCTCTATGAGAAGTGAAGTATGTGTCTATATGAACAGTGAGAGTAATGTGGTCCTATATGAAGTGAAGAGTATGTGTCCTAGATGAAGTGATTAGTATGTGTCTATATAAAGTGAGAGTATTTGTCTATATGAAGTGAGAGTATGTGTCTATAATGAAGTGAGAGTATGTGTCTATACTGAAATTGAGAGTTGTGTCTATAGGAAAGTGAGAGTAATGTGTCTATAGCAGTGAAGTATATGTTTCTATATGGAAGTGAGTATTTGTTCTATATGAAGTTAGAGTATGTTGTCTGATATGTAAAGTGAGAGTATGTGTCTAATGAAGGTGAGAGTATGTGTCTATATGAAAAGTGAGAGTAATGTGTCTATAATGGCAAGTGAGAGTAATTGTTGTCCTATATGAAAGTGAGAGTAGTGTGTCTATATGAAAGTTGAGAGTATGTGTCTATATGAAAGTGAGAGTATGTGTCTAATAAAAGTGAAGTATGTGTCCTATATGAGAAAAGTGAGAGTATGTGTTCTATATAAGTGGGAGTATGTGTCATATGAAAGTGAGAGTATTGGTCCTATATGAAGTTAGAGTATGTGTCTATATAAAGTGAGAGTATGTGTCCCTATATGAAAGGTGAGAGTATGGTTTCTATATTAAAGTGAGAGTATGTGTCTGTGTGAAAGTGAGAGTTTTGTCTATATGAAATGGAGAGTATGTGTCTATATGAAAGTGAGAGTATGTGTCCTATTATTAAAGTGAGATAGTATGTGTCTATAGGAAGTGAGATATGTGTCATATTAAAGTGAGAGTATGTGTCTATATGAAGTGAAGTATTTGGTCCTATATGAGGCGTGAGAGTATGTGTCTATATGAATAGAAGTTATAGTATGTGTCTACATATAATTGGAGAGTATGTTCTATATGAAGTGAAGTATGTGTCCTATATGAAAGTGGAGTATGTGTCTATATTAAAGTGAGTAGTATGTGTCTATATCAAAGTGAAGTAGTGTCTAATATGAAAGTGAGAGTTGTGTCCCTATAGTTAAAGTGAGAGTATGGGTCTATATGAAAATGAGAGTATGTTGTTCTATATGCAAGGTGAGAGTAATTGTCTATATACAGTGAGAGTATGTGTCTATATGCAAATGTGAGAGTAGGTGTCTATATTGAACAGTGAGAGTATGTGTCTGATATGAACGTGAGAGGATTGTCTATATGAAAGTGAGAGTATGTGGCTATTGAAAGTGAGAGTATGGTGTCTATGAAAGTGAAGTTATGTGTCCTATATGAAAGTGAGAGTATGGTCTGATATGAAAGTGATAGTATTTGTCTATATGAAATTGATAGTATGTTTCTATATGAAAGTGAGAGTATGTGTCTATATGAAAGTGGCGTAGTGTCTATAGAAGTGGAGAGTATGTGTCTATAATTAAGGTGGAGTATGTGTCTATAATGAAGTGAGAGTATGTTTCTATATGGCAACTGAGAGTATGTGTCTATATATGAAAGTGAGAGTAGATGTGTCGTATATTAAAGTGGATAATGTTGTCCTATATGAAGGTGCGAGTATGGTGTTCTATAGTGAATTGTGAGAGTATTTGTCCTATATGAAGTGAAGAGTATGTGTCCTTCTTGTGAGTGAGAGTATGTGTCTATATGAAAGTGAGAGTAATGTGTTCTTCTGAAATTGAGAGTATGTTCTTATGAAGTGAGAGTATGTGTCTATATGAAGTGAGAAGTATGTGTCTATATGAAGTGAGATATGTGTCCCATATGAAGTGAAGTATGTGTCTATATGAAAGTGGAGTATGTTGTCTATATGAAAGTGATAGTATGTGTCTATATGACAGTGAGAGTATGGTCTATATGAAGACAGTGGAGAGTATGGTGTCCTATGATGAAAGTGAGAGTATGTGTCTATATGAAAGTAAGTAGTGTCCTATATGAAGTGGAGAGTATGTGCCTATATGAAAAAGTGAGGAGATGTGTCTAATGAAGTGAGAGTATGTTCTATATGAAAGTGAGAGTATGTGTCTATATGGAGGAGAGTATTTGTTCATATATGAAGTGAGATTATGTGTCTATAATAAAGTGAGATTATGTGTCCTATATGAAAAGTGAGAGTATGTGTCTATCTAAAGTGATAGTATGTGCTATATGAAAGTAGAGTATTGTCTAATATGAATGTGAGAGTATGTGTCTAATATGAAAGTGAGAGTATGGGTCTATATGAAAGTGAGAGTATGTGATCTTATGCAAAGTGAGAGTATGTTGTCTTATGAAAGTGAGGCGTATTGTCCTTATGCATAGTGAGAGTATGTGTCTATATGAAAGTGAGCGTACATGTGTCTATATGAAAGTGAGAGTAGTTGTCTCTATAAATGAAAGTGAGTATGTGTCTTATTGAAGTGTGAGAGTATGTGTCTATATGAAAGTGAGGAGTAATGTGTCTATATGAATAGGGATAGTATTTGTCTATATGAAGTGAGAGTATATGTGTCTATATGAAAGTTGAGAGTATGTGTCTATTGAAAGTGAGAGTAATTGTCTATATGAACAGTGAATGTATGGTTCTATCTGACAGTGAGAGTAGGTGTCTATATGGAAGTGAGTATGTGTCCTATATGAAAGTGAAGTTATGTGTTCCTATATATGAAGTGAAGTATGTGTCTATATGAATTTGAGAGTATGTGTCTATATAACAGTGCGAGTATTGGTCGATTAAATGTGAGTAGTTGTCCTATATGATAGTGCAGTATGTGTCGATATGAAAGTGAGAGTATTTTCTATACTGAAAGTGAAGAGTTGTGTCTATATGAAAGATGAGGGGGTTTTAGTATTTGTCTATATGAAAGTGAAGTATGGTGTCTATATGATAGTGAGAGTATGTGTCTATAGGAAAGATGAGAGTATGTGTCTATATGTAAAGTGAGAGTATGGTGTCTATAGAAGTGATAGTATGTGTCTATATGAAATTAGAGTAATGTGCTATATGACAATTGAGAGTATTGTCTATATGAAAGTGAGAGTATGTGTCTATTGAAAGTAAGAGTATGTGTCTATATGAAATGTGAGAGTATGTGTCTATATGCAAGTGAGAGTATGTGTCTAATGAAAGTGAGAGTATGGTGTCTATATGAAAAGTGAGAGTAATGTGTCATATGAGTGGAGTATGTATCCTATATAAGTGAGAGTATGGTGTCTATATGAAAGTGAGAGTATGGTGGCTATATTAAGTGGAGAGTATGTGTCTATATGAAAGTGAGATGATGGTCCTATTGAAAGTTGAGGTATGTGTCTTATAAAGTGAGAGTATGTGCCTATAGAAAGTGAGAGTATGTGTCTATAATGAAAGTGAGATTATTTGTCTATTGAAAGTGAGAGTATGTGGCTATATGAAAGTGATCGTATGTGTCTATATGAAAGTGAGAGTATGTGTCTATATGAAAGTGGAGTATGTGGTCTATTGAAATTAGAGTATGTGGTCTTATTAATGAGAGTAGTTCTATATTAAAGTGAGAGTATGTGTCCCATATGAAAGTGAGAGTATAGTTCTATATGAAAGTGAGCGTAGATTGTCTATAATAAAGTGGAGAGTATAAGTGTCTAATTAAAGTTGAGAGTGAATGTGTCTATATGAAAGTTGAGAGTATGTGTCTATATGAAAGTGAGGAGTATTTGTCTATAGAAAGTGAAGTATGTGTCCTATTGAAAGTGAGAGTATGTTTCTATAATGAAAGTGAGAGTAATGTGTCTATATGAAAGGTGAAGTATGTGTCTTATAAAGTGAGAGTATGTGTCTATATGACAGGAGGGTATGTGTCCTATATGAACTTGAGAGTATGTGTCTATATGAAAGTTGATAGTATGTGTCTATTTAAATGAGAGATGTGTCTATATGAAAAGTGAGAGTATTGTCCTATATTAAACGTGAGAGTATGTGTCTATATGAAAAAGTGAGAGTATGTTCGATGGTGAAAGTGAGAGTATGTGTCTGATATGAAAGTGAGAGTATGTGTCTAGATTAAAGTGAGAGTATGTGTCTGATAATGGAAGTGGGAAGTATGTGTCTATATACAAGTGAGAGTATGTGTCTATATGGAAAGTGAGAGTATGTGTCCTATATGAAATGGAGGTATGTGTCTATATGAAAGTTGAAGAGTATAGTTCGTATGAAGTTGAGAGTATTTGTCTATATGAAAGTGTAGAGTATGTGTCTATATGAAGTGAGAGTATGTGTCCTATATGAAAAGTGAGAGGATGTGTCTATAAGGAAAGATGAGAGTATGTGTCTATATGAAAAGTGAGGTATGTTATGTTTCCCTATATGAAAGTGAGAGTATGTGGCTATATGAAAGTGAGAGTATGTGTCCTATATGAAATGAGAGTATGTGTCTATATGAAGTGAGAGTATGTGTCTATATGAAGTGATATAGTGTGCTATATGAAGTGAGAGTAGGTGTCGATATGGAAGTGAGAGTATAAATTGTTCTATATGAGTGAGACGTATGTGTCTATATGAAAGTGAGAGTACTTGGTCCCTATATTAAAGTGAGAGTATGTGTCTATAGAAAGTGAGAGTATGTGTCTATATGAAAGTGAGCTATGTGGTCCTTTATATGAAAGTCATAGTAGGTGTCTATATGAAAGTGAGAGTATGTGTCTATGTGCAAGTGAGAGTATTTGTCCTATATGAAGTGAGAGTATGTGTCTATATGCATATGAGAGTACGTGTCTATGAATTAAAGTGAGAGTATTGTCTATAATGAAGTGAGAGTATGTGTCTCTATGAAGTGAGAGTATGTGTCTATTTGAAAGTGAGAGTATGTGTCTATATGAAGTGAGCAGTATGTGTCTAAAAAGTGAAGTATGTTCGATATTAACGTTAGAGTATGTGTCTATATGAAAGTGAGAGTATGGTTTCTATATGAAAGTTGAGAGTTTGTCATATGAACGTGAGAAGTATGTGTCTATATGAAAGTGGAGAGTAGGTGTCCTATATGAAAGTGAGAGTATGTTCTAATCTGAGGATAGTATGTTTCTATGTGAAAAAGTGAGAGTATGTGTCTATTGAAATGAGAGTAAATGTGGCTATATAAAAAAGTTAGAGTATGTGTCTATATGAAAGTGAGAGTATGTGTCTATATGAAAGTGACGTATGTGTCTATATGAAAGTGAAGTATGTGTCTATATGAAAGTGAGAGTCGTGTCTATTGAAAGTGATAGTTTATTTGTCTTAATGAAGTGAGAGTATTGTCTATATGAAAGTGAGGAGTAGTTCTATATGAAAGTGAGAGTATGTTTCTATATGCAAGTGAGAGTATGTGTCTATTCCCTATATGAAGTGAGTAGTATATGTTCTATAGAAAGTTAGATATTTGCTATATGAAAGTGAGAGTATGGTCCTATATGAAAGTGAGAGTATGTGTCTATAATGAAAGTGAGATTATGTTGATCTATTAAAGTGAGAGTATGTGTCTATATGAAGTGAGATATGTGTCTATAATGAAAGTGAGAGTTTTGGTCTATATGAAAGTGAAGAAGTATGTGTCTATATGAAATGAGGTAATTTATCATCTGAAAGTGAGAGTATGGTCTATATGAAAAGTGAGAGTATGTGAGTCTTATGAAAGTGAGAGTATGTGTCCTATATGAAGTGAAGTTGTGTCTATATTGAAAGTGATAGAGTATGTGTCTATATGAATTGGAGAGTAATGTGTCTATATGAAAGTGAGAGTATGTGTCCTATGGAAAGTGAGATTATGTGTCTGTTGACAGTGAGGAGTATGTGTCTATATGAAAGTGCGCGTATGTTCCTATAATTAAAGTGATAGTATGTGGTCCTATATGAAAGTGATAGTATGTGTCTATATAAATTGAGAGTATGTGTCTATATGAAGTTGAGAGTATGTGTCCTATATGAGTGAGACGTATGTGTCTATATGAAAGTGAGAGTATGTGTCTATATGAAAGTGAGGGTATGTGTCCTATATGAAATGAGAGTGTATTTGTCTATATGACGGTGATAGTATGTGGTCCTATATGAAGTGGAGTATGTTCTAATTGAAAGTGAGAGTATTTGTCTAATAAAGTGAGAGTAAATGTTCGATATGAAAGTGGAGTATGTTCCATATGAAAGTGAGAGTAATTGTCTATATGGAAGTGAGAGTATGTGTCTCTATGAAAGTGAGAGTATGTGTCCTAATATGAAAGTAGAGTATGTGCCTATTAAGTGATAGTATGTGTCTATATGAAAGTGAAGAGTATGTGTCTATATGAAATGAGTAGTATTGTCCTATATGAGCAGTGCAGTATGTGTCTATATGAATGTGGAGTATGTGTCTATCTGAGTGAGAGTGTGTCTATATTAATTGAGAGTAGTGTCTATATGAGAGTGAGAGTATGTGTCTATATTGAATGAAGTATGTGTCTAGATGAAAGTGAGAAGTATGTTTCTATATGAAAGTGGAGAGTATGTTTCTATATGAAAGTGAGAGTTGTGTCTATATGAAAAAGTGAGAGTATAGTGTCTATAGAAAGTGAGAGTACATGTGTCTATATGAAAGTTAGAGTATGTGCCTATATGAAAGTGTAAAGTAGTGTCCTAATTGAAAGTGAGGTAATGTGTCTATATGAAAGTGGAGTTGTGGTCTATACAATGAAATTGAGAGTATGTGTCATTGAAAGTGAAGTATGTGTCTATATGAAAGTGAGAGTATGTGTTCTATATGAAAGTGAGAGTATGTTCTATATGAAAGTGAGAGTAGTTGTCTATATAAAGTGAAGTATGTGTCTATTATGAAGTGAGAGTATAGTGTCTATAATGAAGTGAGAGTAGTGTCTAATATGAAATGAGAGTTATGTTTCTATAGAATGGGAGTGAGAGTATGTGTCCTATATGACATGAAGTATGTGTCTATTTGAAAGTGAGAGTATTTGTCTATATGAAATGAGAGTATGTGTCTATATGAAGTGAGAGTATGTGTCCTATATGAAAGTGAGAGTATGTGTCTCTATGAAGTGAGAGTATGGTGTCTATATGAAGTGAGAGTATGTGTCTATAATGAAGTGAGAGTAATTTGTCTATATGTAGTGAGATATGTGTCTATATGAGTGAGAGTATGTGTCTATATTAAAGTGAGAGTATTGTCCCGATATGAGTGAGGTAATGTGTCTATATGAAGATGAGAGTATTGTCTATATGGAAGTGAGAGTATGTGTCTCATAATGAAGTGGATTATGTGTCATATGAAAGTGAGAGTATGTTGTCTATATGCACAGTGATAGTCTGTGTCTATATGAAATGAGAGTATGTGTCATATGAAAGTGGAGAGTAGTTCTATAGAGAGTGAGTATGTGTCTGCATATGAGTGATCGTATGTGTCTATCTAAAGTGAGAGTATGTGTCTATAGGGAAATTGATAGTATGGTGTCTAGATTCAAAGTTGAGAGTTTGTCTTATGAAGTGAGAGTATTGTGTCCTATATGGAAAGTGAGATAATGTGTCTATATGAAGTGCGAGTATGTGTCCTATAATGAAGTGGGAGTATGTGTCTATTGACGGTGAGAGTATGTGTCTATATGAAAGTGAGAGTATGTGTCCTATATGAAAGTGAAGAGTATGTGTCTATATGAAAGTGTATGTATGTTTCCTATATGACAGTGAGAGTTATGTGTCTATATAAAGTGAGAGTATGTGTCCTATTGAAACGTGCGAGTATATTGTCTAATGAAAGTGAGAGTATGTGTCTATATAAAGTGATAGATGTGTCTCATATTAAAGTGAGATATGTGTCATTATATGAAAGTGAGAGTATGTGTCTATTGAAAGTGGAGAGTATGTGTCTATATGAAAAGGTGAGAGTATGTGTCCTATTGAGTGAGATTATGTGTCTATAAAGAAACGTGAGAGTATGGGGGTTGGTGTGGGTCTAGATTGAAAGTGAGAGTATGTGTCTATATGAAAGTGATAGTATGTGTCTATATGCAGTGAGAGATGTGTCTAGTATGAAATTGAGAGTATGTTGGCCCTATAATAAAGTGAGAGTATGTGCTATAGAGGTGAGAGTATTCTTCTATATGCAAGTGAGCGTATGTGATCTATATGAAAGTGATAGTATGTGTCTGTATGAAGTGATAGTATGTGTCTATATTGAGAGTGAAGAGTAGGTGTCTATATTAACGTGAGAGTATGTGTCTATATCAAGTGAGAGTATTTTCTATATGAAAGTGTAGTATGTGTCTATATGAAAGTGATATTATGTGTCTATTAGTGAAGTGGGGGAAAAGAGTATGGTGTCCTATATGAAGTGAGAGTATGTGTCTAATATGAAAGTGAGAGTATGGTGTCTATATGAAGTGAAGTATGTGGTCTATATTACAGTTAGATATGTGTCTAGAGAAGTAGAGTAGGTGTCTATATGAATAGTGAGAGTATTTCCTATATGAAGTGAGAGTAAGTGTCTATAATGAAATTGAGCGTATGTGTCGATATGAAAAGTGAGTAGTATGTGTCTATATGAAGTGAGAGTATTGTCTATATGGAAAGTGAGGTATGTGTCTATATGAAAGTTAGAGTATGTGTCCATATTGCAAAGTGAGAGTATGTGTCTATATTAAAGTGAAGTATGTGTCCCTATATAAAGTGAGAGTATGTATCTATTAAAAGTGAGGTATGTGTCTATATGAAAGGTGAGAGTATGTGGCTATATGAAAGTGAGAGTATGTGGTCTATATGAGTGAGAGGTATGGTGTCTATATGAAAAGTGAGATGTAATGTTCTATATTAGAGTGAAGAGTATGTTGTCTAATATGAAGTGAGAGTATGTGTCTATATGAAAGTGAGAGTATGTGGCTATATGAAGTGGAGTAATGTTCTTATATGAAAGTGATAGTATGTGTCTATATGAAAGTGAGAGTATTTGTCTATATGAAGGTGAGAGTTATGTGTCTATATGAAATGTAGTATGTTCATAATGAAGTGAGAGTATGTGTCCCTTATGAAAGTGAGAGTATGTGCCTATATGAAGTGAGAGGTATGTGTCTATATGAAAGTGAGAGTAGTGTTCCTGATATTGAAGTGAAGTATGGTTCCCTATATGAAAGTGATAGTAGTGTCTATTGAAAGTGAGCTATTGTCTGATAGAAAGTGATAGTATGTGTCTATATGACAGTGCGAGTAATTTGTCTATATTAAGAGTTAGAGTATGTGTCTATATGAAAGTGATAGTATGTTGTCATATAAATTAAAGTGAGAGTATGTGTCTATATGAAGTGAAGTATTTGTCTTATATAAATGAGAGTATGTGTCCTATATGAAAGTGAGAGTAAATGTGTCTAATATATGAGAGTGAGAGTATGTTGTCTATATTGAAAGTGAGATATGTGTCTATATGAAATTGAGAGTATGTGGTCTATAATGAAAGTTAAGTATGTGTCTTATATGAAAGTGAGAGTATGTGGTCTATATGAAAGTGAGTTATGTGGTCTATATTAAGTGAGAGTATGTGTCTATATGAAGTGAGAGTATGTGTTATATGAAAGTGAAGAGTATGTGTCTATATGAAGTGAGATTATGTGTCTATTGAAAGTGAGAGTTGTGTCTATATTAAGTGAGAGTATGGTTTCTATATGAAGTGAGAGTATTGTCTATTAAAGTGCGAGTATGTGTCTATATTAAGTGAGAAGATTGTCTATAATAATGAAGTATGTGTCTAATGAAAGTGAGATATGTGTCTATAAATAAAGTGATAGTTGTTCTATATGAAAGTGATAGTATTGTCTATAATGAACAGTGAGAGTATGTGTCTAGTTGAAAATTGAGAGTATGTGTCTATATTAAAGTGGAGATGTGTCTATAATGAAAAGTGAGAGTATGTTTTCTATATGAAAGTGAGAGTATGTGTCTATATGAAAGTGAGAGTAATGGTGTCTAATATGAAGTGAGAGTTATGATGTCTATATGAAAGTGTAGTATGGGTCTATATGAAGTTAGAGTACTGCTGTCTATATTAAAGTGAGAGTATGTGTCTATAATGACAGTGAGAGTATGTGTCTAATGAAATTGAGAGTATGTTTCTATAGAAATGTGAGAGTATATATGTTCTATATGACCGTGATAGTATGTGTCTCTATGACAGTGAGAGTATGTATCTATATGACTAAAGTGAGAGTATTGTCTATATGAAAGTGAGAGTATGTGTCTATATGAACAGTGAGAGTATGTGTCTATATGAAATGGAGTATGTGTCTATATGAAAGTGAGAGTATGTGTCTATATGGAAGTGAGAAGTATTGTTTACTATATAAGTGATAGTATGATGTCTGATATGAGAGTGAGAGTATGTGTCTATATGAAAGTGAGAGTATGTGTCTATATGAAGTGAGTAATGTGTCCTATATATAAGTGAGGTATGTTCTATATGACAGTGAGAGTATGTGTCATATGAAAAGTGAAGTATGTGTCCTATATGAACAGTGAGAGTATGTTGTCTATATGAAAGTGATAGTATGTGTCTATATGGAAAGTGAGAGTATGTGGCTGAATATGCAAAGTGAAGTATGTGTCTCTATGGAAAGTGAGAGTATGTGTCTATTATGAAGTGAGGAGTATGTGTCCTATATGAAAGTGAGAGTATGTGTCTAATGAGTGAGAGTATGTGTTCTATATGACGTGAGTAGTGATGTTGTCTTATCATAGTGAGAGTATGTGTTAATATAACGTGAAGTAAGTGTCTATATGCAGTGGTATGTGTCTATATGAAAGTGAGAGTATGTGTCTATTATGAAAGTGAGAGGTATGTGTCTATATGAATGAAGTATGTGTCCTATATGGAAAGTGAGAGTATGTGTCCTATATGAAGTGAGAGTAATAGTGTCATATGAAAAGTGAGAGTATTTGTCTATATGAAATGAGAGGTAATTGTTCTATATGAAGTGAGAGTAATGTAGTCTATATGAAGTTGAGATATTGTCTATATGAAAGTGAGAAGTATTTCTATATGAAGTGAGAGTTTGGATGTCTATAATGAAGTGAGGTATGTGGTCTTAGAAAGGATAGTCATTGTCTATATTAGTGAGAGTATGATGTCTATATGGAAAGTGAGAGTATGTGTCTATATGAAAGTGAGAGTATGTGTCTATATGAAAGTGAGAGTATGTGTCCTTATGAAGTGAGAGTCTGTGTCTATATGAAAGTGAGAGTATGTGTCTATATGAAAGTGAGAGTATGTGTCTATATGAAAGTGAAGTATGTGTCTATATGAATGAGAGTATGTTCTATATGAAAGTGAGAGTATGTGTCTATATGAAAGTGAAGTATGTGGTCCTAATATGAAGTGAATTATGTGGTCTATATGAAAGTGTAGAGTAATGTTTCTATATGAAGAGTGAGGAGTATGTTTCTTCATATGAAGTGAGAGTATTGTCTATTGAAAGTGAGAGTATGTTTCTATTGAAAGTGAGAGTATGTGTCTATATGAGCAGGAGAGATATTGTCTATATAAAGTGAGAGAGTGTCTTGATATGACAGTGAGAGTATGTGTCTATATGAAAGTGAGAGTATGGTGTCTATATGAAATTGAGAGTAGTGTTCTATATGGATGAGGTGAGAGTATGTGTCTAGATGAAAGTGAGAGTAATGTGTTATATTAAATGTGAGAGTATGTGTCTATACGAAACGTGAGAGTCATGTAGTCTATATGAAATGAAGTATGTGTCATATAATGAGAGTATGTGTCTATATAAAGTGAGAGTATGTTCTACAATTAAGTGAGAGTATGTGTCTATTGAAAAGTGAGAGTATGTGTCTATAGAAAGGAGAGTATTTGTCTAATGAAAGTGAGAGTATGCTGTCCTATATTAAATGAGAGTATGTGTCTATATGAAAGTGAGAGTATGTTCTATATGAAAGTGAAAGTATGTGTCTACTATGAGAGTGAGAGTATGTTGTCATATGATAGTGAGATATTTCTATATGAAAGTGAGCAGTATGTGTTCTATATGAAGTGAGAGTATGTGGCTATATGAAAAGTGAGAGTATGTGTCCTTATGAAAGTGAGAAGTATGTGGTCTATATGAAAGTGGAGTATGTGTCGCTATGTGAAAGTGAGAGGAGTATGTGGGCATATGAGAAGTGAGCGTATGTGTCTATATGAAAGAGTGATAGTATGTGTCTAATGAAGTGAATGTATGATGTCTATATGAAAGTGGAGTATTGTCTATATGAAAGGTGAGTATATGTGTCTATATGAAAGTGAGAGTAATGTGTCTATATAAAGTGAGAGTAGTGCTATATGAAGTGAGAGTATGTGTCCTATATGAAAGTGAGTATGTGTCTATATTAAAGTAGAGATGTGTCCTATATGAAAGGAAGTAGTTGTGTCTATATGAAAAGTGAGAGTATGTGTTAATAAGTAAAGTGAGAAGTATGTGTCTATATGAGAGTGAAGTATTGTCTATTATGAAAGGGAGAGTATGTGTCCCCCTATGAAATTGAGTAGTAGTGTCTATATGAAGTGAGAGTAGTGTCTACTGAAAGTGAGAGTATTGTCTAATATGAAAGTTACGAGTATGTGTCTATATGAAAGTGAGAGATGTTTCTAATGAAAGTGAGAGTATGTGTCTATATGAAGGGATAGTATTGTCTATCGGGAAAGTGAGAGTATGTTGTTCTATATGAGTGATAAGTATGTGTCTATATGAATATTGAGATATGTGTTCTATTTTTTAAAAAATTGAAAAAGTGAGAGTATGTGTCTATTGAAAGTTGAGAGTGATGTTCTATATGAAAGTGGAGTATTGTCTAAATAATGAAAGTGAGAGTATGTGTCTATATGAAAGTGAGTATGTGTCCTATATGAAAGGGAGAGTATGTGGTCTATATGAAGTGAGAGTATGTGTCTATATGACAGTGAAGTATGTGTCTATATGAAAGTGAGGAGTAATGTGTCTACGTGAAAGTTGAGTCGTATGTGTCCTCTATGAAAGTGAGAGTATGTGTCTTATAGGAGCAGTGGAGTATGTGTCTATATAAAGTGACGAGTTTTGTCTAGTATGAAAGTGGAGTATTTGCTATACTGAAAGTGGAGTTTGGTCTATATGACATGAGAGTATTTGTCTATATGAAAGTTGAGAGTATGTTCTATATGAAAAGTGAGGAGTATGTGTCTATGTGAAAGTGAGAGTATGTGTCTATATTAAAGTGAGAGTATTGTCTATATGAGTGAGAGTGATGTTCTGAGACAGTGGAGAGTATGTGTCTATATGAAAGTGAGAGTATGTGGCTATCATAAAGTGAGAGTATGTGAGTCTATATGAGTAGAGTATGTGTCTATATGAAGTGAGAGTATGTTCTATATGAGAGTGAGAGTTATGTGTCTATATGAAAGTGAGAGTATGTGTCTATATAAAGTGAGAGTATGTTGTTATATGAGTGAGAGTATGTGTCTATATGAAAGTGAGAAGTAATGTGTCTATATTAAGTGAGAGTAATGTGTCTATATGAAAGTGAGAGTATGTGGTCTATATGAAGTGAGAGTATGTGTCTATATGAAAGTGAGAGTATGTGTCTAGATGAAATTGAGAGTATGTGTTATATGCAAGTGAGAGTATGTGCTATATGAAAGTGAGAGTATGTTGTCTATATGCAAGTGAGAGTATGTGTCTATATGAAAGTGAGTAATGTGTCTATATGAAAGTGAGAGTATGTGTCCTATAATGAAAGTGGAGTATGTGTCTATATGAAAGTGCGAGTAATGTGTCTATATGAAAGTGAGAGTATGTTCTATAATGAACGTGAAGTATGTGTCTATATAAGTGGATATGTGTCCTATATGAAAAGTGAGAGTTGTGTCTATATGAAAGTGATAGTGTTCTATTATGCAAGGTGGAGTATGTGTCTCAGTATGATAGATGAGAGTATGTGTCTTATGAAGTGAGAGTATGTGTGCTATATGAAGTGAGAGTATGTGTACCTATTATGGA
>JACEFZ010027189.1:0-10286 GCA_014155875.1 Cepaea nemoralis
CCCCTTTGTTTCCACAAAGAAGTACTTTACTCCTCACTCGGCGTCCACTTTTCTTTTCCTACTAGCCATAATTAAGGGTGAAGTACACGGGATCTGAAAATGAAAAAAGACATTTCATTAGAAACATAATTAAAATCCTATTCAAACACAAGAAAATCTCAGGACAAGGGGTCACTGGTGAAACTACAGCTCATCAAAGGTACATATACAGTTTATAGGTACCTTTGTGTAACCGCACAGAGATGATAGAGATAATAGTCTGGAGATCATCTGCCACATCCGACTGGTCATTGGCCGTAGAAGAAGAGAGGAATAAGAAGACAAAGAGAATCTCATTCTATCTCTACGGCTAACAAGAAAAAACAACGATTTAGTGATATCAGAAGAAATTCAGGTCAGTGTACAGGGAATCAGAATAATGTAATTATAAAGATACAACAACATCTGATTAATAATGCCAATGCCCTAATATACAAAATTCATGATTAGATGCAATGACAAAATGGGCATCCCCATTAATAAACATACACATGATCATTCTTCACAGTACCAGTGATATTCAATCACAGCTTGGGTAGTCATCCAACACAGTACCAGTGATCCTCATCACAGCATGGATAATCATTCAACACTGTAACTGTGGTCTAATACACAACACCATCAATTATCAGACAACAAGATGGAACAAAGGTCATTCATTCAGTAGCATGTTCTTTGCAGAACCTCGCTCCCATAACAACCTTCCGGAAAACCTCTCGATCATAAGCAAGATTTCCCGCTTCAGATACATCCATCTGGTGATCATCCGCCACATCCTGCACCCATCTTCTCTTTGGCCTTCCTCTTCCTCTCTTCCCAGGCATATATCCTTCCATTATAGTTCTCAGGCACAGACATAGCTATCATGTTCCTATATTTCTATTTAAACTATGAAGGTTCATTAAAAACTCACCCCACAGAAATTATTCGTCAATCCACAATCAATATCCTCTTGGATCTTTTGGATCTTCACAGGGCCTGTCTACCTTCTCAACTGCGGTCTGGAAAAACAGTGGCAACGCTCGGCCGTGCCTGGGTCATTTCGCCCATCTACTTGGTAGTGGCTCAGGGGTTTAAGTTCAAACCCTCTGCTGAAAATTAGACATCAGCATCTCTTCGGCCTAAGTTGTTCCCAAGGCCAAAGAGGCGGGAATATTGCTTTACTGGGCTGTTATAGGCACGCCAACACAACATCCCAGCATCCTATACATTTTTTACCAGGATATCAAGGGATATGCTACTCCTTACTCTTGTAGAGTCGCTGCAGGCGGCTTCATTTGGTAATAGAATATATCTTATAATAAGGTTTCGCGAAATTTATAAATAGGGCCACCTAAATAAACAACCTAGTGCAGCCAGGAGGTCTCCGCACGTGTGAAGATCTCCTATTATTCTAAACATAATATTTACATTTAAATTGTATCATAACGTCTCGTGTTTCTTAGTTACATCAAGAAAGATCGAGTACCGACGGCGGGCCGGATGAAATGACGTCGCGGGCCGGATCCGGCCTGCGGGCCGTAGTTTGGTGACCCCTGCTCTACGCCAATCGAGCATTAAGACTTATAACCGGCAAATGCTGCTTCCCGTGTTGTGTCACCGCATTACGCGGTGCTGAAGTGACCTCTTCAGGGCACAAGCCTAGGCAATGGAAATCGGAGAACCAGCTGTTACCCAGTAGCAGGTTCCCCCTCTCCACGTCGCCGATGTTGACCAAGGGAAAGGCAGTAGCCAATGCAACTTGGCATCGGTGCCGTCGCAGGAGTTGCCAGAAACTATGTTGTTTACAACATGGAACTGCCTTAGGGACTCCATCTCCGGATTTGTCCTCAGGGTTTACTCCCGAAGCCTTTCCCATATGGGTATACCCGCAAGGCAGCGGAGGTTTGAGATTTAGAGTTCCCTCTCTTAGAAGAGATACCAACCAAAGGCTGACGAGCCTCCTCTGCCCGGGAATCAATAAGGAGGGAAGTCTACCATTCTTCCTTCCTGGCAGTGACCATACTGATCGGACCATTGTCTCTACTCAGAGATCCTCTGCCCACCGTCACTGACTTGAAACCATAACCAACAACTATCTGTCGGCTGCTCCCAAGTCCAATCCACCACCTGCACCCAGGCTTCACGTTACCCTGTTGGGGGGGGGGGGGGGCTAAACGGGTACTCCACCTTGCCCAAGGGTGTCCCGTATGCTAGCTGAGGGAAGGAGGCACCTTACTTCTCCTTTGATAGGGTGTACCCCTATGCAACCAACCCAACAACTAACTAATTAACTAAATAGCCAACCAACTAAATAACTAACGAACCAACCACCTAACCAAGCAACTAACCCAGCAACTAACTAACTAACTAACTAACTGACTGACTAACTAACTATATAACTAACTAGCTAACTAACTAACTAACTAACTAACTAGGCAACCAATCCAACAACTAACTAACTAACCAAGCAACCAATCCAGCAACTAACTCCATCCATCCATCATGTACCATATACATAAGCGTGGGCGGTCATGTTCTGCCATCTCACTCGATCACCAGAGTCGTGGATCAGCTCCGTGTTCCTGTCTCGACCATGCCATGTGGCCAATCCATCCAGGTATTTACTTCTCGGTCTTACCCTTGGTCTTTTCCCTTCGATCTTGCCATTTGTCACCAAGTTTTCCAAGTCATTTTTTCTCATAACATGCCCAAACAATTTTGACTGTCTACGTCTAATGACTCTAATCAGTTTACACTCTTCATGTGTTTCTTTAAGGACTTGCTCATTGGTTTTTCTGTCCGTCCATGGTGTTCTTTGCATTTTCCTCAGAAACCACATTTCCACAGCCATCAACTGTTTTTCAGCTTGACTGCTTATTGTCCACGCTTCACATCCATACAAAAGAACAGGTTCTACGTAGCACCTCAACACTCTTTTTCTCGTTTCAATTGATATCTTTTTATTGGTCAGTATGTTTTTCATCTTGCAAAAGGCTACCTTAGCAATGGCAATTTTTGCTCTAATCTCTTCAAGGCATTTCCCATCAGATGTTATCACTGTGCCGAGATAACAGTATCGATTCACTTGTTTAAGAATATGCCCATCTACTTGTATATCATATTGTTGTATTTCCTTCTTCCCAGTGACGACCATAATCTGTGTCTTTTTAATATTCAGTTCTAACCTTAGTTGTTCACTGTGTGCAACAACCGCATCTACTAAACTGTGCAGGTCCTGTTCATTGTCTGCAGTCAAGACTGTATCATCTGCATATCTTATGTTATTGATGTATCTTCCCCCAATGTTGATTCCTTCCATATATTCTATATTTCTGAATATATTTTCACTGCACAGGGAAAAAAATATCTGGAGACATTACACATCCCGGTCTCACACCTCTTTTAATAGGCTGATATTGACCTACATCGTTATCAATTATGATGGCAGCTTGTTGTTTCCAATATATGTTTTTTACAAGTCTAAGGTCTTTTCTATCAATTTGTAGATCTTCAAGCATCCTTATCATGTCGACATGTCTCACTTTATCGAAAGCCTTTGTGTAATCAATAAAGCAATGATATAGGTCTTTGTTTATTTCTATAGAACGCTCAATTACTGTTCTCAGTATATACACAGCATTTACTGTGCCCTTGCCTTCTACAACTAACTAACTAGTCTACTAGCTAACCAACCAACCAATCAACTAACTAATTAACTATATAGCTAACCAACTAAATAACTAACGAACCAACCACCTAATCAAGCAACTAGCCAGCAACTAACTAACTAGCTAACTAACTAACTAACTAACTAACTAACTAACTAACTGACTGACTGACTGACTAACTGACTGACAGACTAACTAACTAACTAACTAACTAACTAACAAACTAACCAACTAACTAACTAACTAACTAACTAACTAACTAACCAACTAACCAACTAACTAACTAACTAACTAACTAGCTAACTAACTAACTAACTAACCAACTAACTAACTAACTAACTAACCAACTAACTAACTAACTAACTAACCAACTAACTAACTAACTAACTAACCAACTAACTAACTAATTAACTAACTAACCAACTAACTAACTAACTAACTAGCCAACCAACTAACTAACTAACTAACTAACTAACTAACCAACTAACCAACTAAGCAACTAACTAACTAACTAACCAACTAACCAACCAACTAACTAACTAACTAACTAACTAACTAGCCAACTAACTAACCAACTAACTAACCAACTAACTAACTAACTAACTAGCCAACCAACCAACTAACTAACTAACTAACTAACCAACTAACTAACTAACTAACTAACTAACTAACTAACTGACTTACTAACTAACTAACTAACTAACTAACCAACTAACTAACTAAGTAACTAACTAACTAACTTACTAACTAACTAACCAACTAACTAATTAACTAACTAACTAACCAACCAACTAACTAACTAACTAACTAACTAACTAACTAACTAACCAACTAACTAACCAACCAACCAACCAACCAACTAACTAACTAACTAACCAACAAATCAGCTAACCAAGCAATAAACCTAGCAACTAATTAATCTACCAGCTAACTAGCTAAGCAAGTAACAAAATAATTAACTAACCAATTAGTCTACTAGCTAACCAACCAACCAACTAATTACCTAACGAATGAACGAACGAACGAACGAACGAATGCCTTGATTCGTAAACTCTTTAAGGCCTGTTGTTTTTATAACAATCCCTCCCCCCCTCCCCCCTTTCAAGAAAAAAAGTTTTATACCTGTCGCGGTATCCACTCTGGCGAAGATTCGCCTCTCCCCTCCCCTTAGGTGCGCTCGTGTTTAAATGTATGTAAACATGTTTGTCATTGACACAAACGGTATATCACCTGGGGAAACCGGTTGGGGTATCAGTGGCAACCCGTCCTTATGCATACAAATGGGTTGCAATCGTATTTGCAGCATTAACAAAACATGTATGCACTTAACATTTTCAGCTGTCTGCTCCCTCTGTGGCATTGAGATGGAGTCAACAATGAAATACTTAAAATCTTTTTTTGGAAACTTGGCCTAACTCCAAACTAAGTCAAATATCAGCCAGTTCTTGTGTGTTTGTGTTGAGTCATAACCTCGTTACATGCTAACATGCATCTCCGCAGATGTGGTGCTGCAGTACCCGTTTGGAATATCCCCAGTTTTCTGAGTGAGCTTCTTATGAGGGGAAGGGAGGAAGCAAAATAGTCCAGACAAACACTTTGGTACCGGGTCACTGGAGAAGTCTCTAGACTAGACCAACCTGGCCGAGATAGATACGTGACCCGTTTACAGTTCAGACGACCTGAATGCTAGTGCATCGAAATTAAGAGTTTTATAGTTCAGTCATCAGGGGGGGGGGGGGGGGGGGGGGGGGTTTACTACCAACAACAACAACAACAACAACAACAACAACAACAACAACAACAACACCCACAACAGTAACAACAGCAGTAACTAGAAAAAAATAACAGTAACAACAACCACAACAACAACAACAACGCCAATAACAACAACAATAACCGCAACAGTAACAACAACGGCAATAATAACAACAACAATAACCGCAACAGTAACAACAACAACAATAACCACAGGAGTAACAACAATAATAACAACAATAACAACAACAACAGCAACAACAACTGCCGTCATGTGGCGTAGGTTCATCGTGTTTAGCGCTGGCTGGCTATCCTGCCTCTTCTTTGGTTGGTTTGGTGTTATTTTTGGCCTACATTGTGCTTGGATGTCTCCGCAAGTGTTCCATGCTCCTCCCATAGAACATTCCTTGAGACTGTCAACAGAGTGCAGGGGATTGTTGTTTTCATTCGCTCGCTTTGAACTCAATCGTAGTCCATACACGAGCTACTACATCTAGTGCACCAGACTGATATTTGCATGAGTGTTAGCTTTCCTTATTACCAGTGTCCCTCGTTATCAGGCACACCCACTCCGACTTCTGCGGTACTTGTACTTTGCATCTCCAAGTCAAGGACGAGAAGTCAACATTTAGGTCAAACTTAAGGGTATTTGAACCCACTGCCCATACACCAGCACACAGCTTTTTTGCGTTGCTTTTTTACGAGATGGTATGGGTTCCGGTCGTTCAGAAAGCTGTAGTAAACTACTGAAGGTAAACTTGCCAAGAGATTACAAACAGCCACAAAAATTCTGAGGTTAACTACCACTTACGGCAAAAGATATGCAACTAACTAACATGCATCTTTAGGCCGTACACTGATGAATTACATCCACTACATGTATCTTTATATCGGACACATATGAAGTACATCCGCTTACATGCATCTTTAGTAGATCTGACACAGATGAATTACATACACTTACATGCATCTTTAGTAGATCTGACACAGATGAATTACATCCACTTACATGCATCTTTAGGCCGGGCACGGTGGAAACCACAATTGGACTCTGTGGCTGGGGCACATCGCCTGGTCTCGATATCAAAGAGCTGAGGGTAGGGACACTCATCCTCGTAAACCGCCAGGAACGGATGGCCGCTGGTCCGTGACTGCGAGCAGTTGAAATATCTGTGGCACAGGCTTGGGTGGCCGATCAGGTCTTGGAAACCCCGCGTGCATTCTCGGTGGGCGTTCAAGCCTGCAGGTGAGGATAAATAGTAGCTCAGTATACACCTCCTGGATGCACCTGTATACAGGATACCTGTCAGAGCCTAGCCTACGCAGCAACAATCGTTACGGCACCCGGCGGACAAGAGTTGTCGGCTGGCGAGATTGTTACCTGACACGCGACCAGCGCTGACGACAGACCCACGCAAAGCCACGTAAACCCCACCAAGGCAGGGGGACAGTGTGGTGATAGCTTAGAGCAAGCGGGGGGGGGAACAGGACTCGAAGGGAACGTGTGTGACGAGAGAAAAGGCGTTTGTGTGAATCCCGTGGTTGTAAGCTGAACGATGATATCTTGAGCGCCAGACCTATGAGCTGTAATGTGGTTGTGAGTTATATGTTGTACATTGCTGTAATTATCGTTATGTATTTAATGTGGCAATAAATCCAGAGAACTTGTGTTGCTGTGTCTTACCGTCGAATCACGTTATACTGTACTGTCTCACATGTGTTAGCCAACGAGCCTAATAGAAGATCCTGACATGTGTGGACGTGGGTTTCTCGTCTTTATTTAAGAACCTAATATATTTTGACGTGGTTTTTCGTCTTTGTTATTTAAACTATATTTTTTGTACTTGTAAAATTTGTCAAGGTTATAGTGATGTACATGTGATCGGAAAAGTCTCAGTGTGATCCATTACTACATTGTCTAAATATGTTTAAATCATTAATAAATGTACAGTACATATTGTTTGATCCTGTAAACGTGTTAAAAAATATGTGATTTTTGAAAATTGTCACCCTTTGACCTTCTCCCAAAATTGTGATTTTGCCGCCATTTTGGGCCTTGTCGCCATCTTGTAAACTTTATGTCTTTGTCCTTACTGAATGTCATCTTGATGTAAGTGATTGGGCATCAATGTTATTGAGGTTCAAATACAGATAGATTTTTTTGTGTATTGAGTTTTTGGAAAAAGCAAAGAGTTTTGGAAAGAGTGTAACTTCTGTTGAAAGAAACACTGTTGACGACAAATTTACGACATACAATTATACTCAACGCCATCCAAACCAAATCAACACTTAGTGACTTACAGGCACACACCAACAAACACACGCTAACTTATTTCTCTCCAAAAACAAAGCAGGTTTTTGCGTACCATCCAAAAACCCTGCCGTAGAGGTCATTAGGGGGCCGAAGTACGACCTTACAGTTTTCTAGCCGATTGCCCAACCTTTTCGTCCCCATATCCAAGGGCATTGAGAAATTTTTTCTTCACTTAATTTTACGTATGCATTAGTGGGCACGCATCGTATAGTCAAATCAATTGTAAGTTGTTTTCTAAAAACCATTTAAAAAACATATTTTGTGGGGTTTGATTTTCACTGCCCTTATTATCTCCATCATGTCGTCATTATTTGATTTCATCGATAGGGGTTAAAAAAAAATTTGGGAAAGGGGTGTTGAATTAACCTCATGGAGTGAGAAGAAATACGCAGAATACCTATTTGGGTTCGGGAAAAAAAAGCTGCCGACGCGATGAAAGAGCACCCGAAAGATCAAAACAAGCAGAAGGGCTGGCAAAACAAGCTGAGGCAGAAAAGCTGCCAAGCAAGTAGAGGCAAAAAAAAAAACACTCTAAACAGGCAGAGATGAAAAGCTGCCAAGAAAAAAAAAGGGCTGAAACGCTTTAAAGCAAGCTGAGATAGACAGTGAACTTAAAAAAAAGCAAAATAGCAGCTCAGAGTAAGAGAAAGAACTTGAATTACAATTAAAAATTAAAAATTCGAAAAATGAGACTGCAATGGTTTAAAGAGTCAAAAAAATCTGAAAGACTGGAAAAAAAAAAACCAGTATAAAAAGTACCAAGGCTTTCGTTCGTAACTATACCTGGGGGACTGCATAGCAGCCTTTACCCAAAATTTTGAGACATTAATGGAATTACCAAGTTCCATTTTCCCCGGAATGGAAATAATTTTTTTTTAGGGGATCATTGGGGAACCTCTGAAAGTCATTGAAACCATCCCCAAAGACCTCAGAAAAGAGAAACCTTTACATAAATTTAAAAATAATGGCACATTTCATTTTAGATGAAGCAGGGTACAGAAAAAAATTCAGAAAGCTGAGTCCAAAATCAATCAAACGTTCCGACTACCTCTGTTTAGTCCGAGCCCTTTTCAGCAAATGGACTTCATCTGCCCCCCCAAAATTTAAAAAAAATTATGATTTAAAATTGAAGATCCATTATTTTGAGATTTAAAATTATTTCTTTATCCCAGCATCTTTTTTAAGTTCTTTAGGAGAATGAAAGCACAAGTGTGGAAGAAAGGAAGACGGGGGGCGGCCCATATACGGCAAAAAAACAGTGTTTTTCCACTGAAGTATGAAGTAACGGGGAGCAGCAGCCAACAGAGAAAAAATAGTAGCAAAAACCAAAAAAGGCCTACCTTGAAAATTTAGACATTTGTGTTCACTGTAAAATGTCTCACTTTTTTGAAAAGAGATGTGCGATAAAAAAACCCGGGTACCCAAAATATTGCAAAATATGGTAAAAGGGCAAGACAGAGAACGTAAATCGTTCAAAGTGCACATAAAAGTTTTTTCTCAAGGCTTTCGGTCACCATCGATGGATTGTTAGAGGGAGGCATATGAACCAAAAAGCCCAAAGCCGCCCTTTTTCGATAGTTCAGCGTCAGAAGACGAAAAAACAGAAAAAAATCCTGTTTCCTGCAGCACAGGCTTGTGATGCATTTTGTTCCAAAACATGCCCCCGTATTACCTTCTTTGAAAAAGGATCTTAACATGGGGCCCCCCAAACCTATTGCTAATGAGGAAAAGGGAAAATTAGTTAACTCAAAAGGCAAATTAGACCCTCTATTTAAGGGGATTTAATGGCAAGTTTGCTACAGTACTTCGCGACACCGGGAGTTTCACTTATTGGCCCCGGAAAAAAACATTCATACACCTACAAAAACCAACAGGTAAACCCCATCACATGTAGAAAAATTTTTAGGCAATATTGAAAAAAAATCCATTAGCTTGGGCATTTTAAAACGAAAAACCCTTTCCCCCCGGGGAAAAAAAAAGTCGCCCGCACTTACAAACCCTTTTGCGATTTAAACATAGGAAATTTTCCCGAGGTGAATGACAAACCTCCTAACCATGACATAACATCACATGGGTTTTATAACACATCACCCCCAAATGTCATTTAAAAATTTATATCACCCGTTGAATGTTTTTTGTTTGCTAAGCGCACTAAGTTTCACACATCATTGACGGATATATTCCATCATCATCTGATGTCATTGAGTGTTTTTGAACGCAGTAACAAGAGCCCAATGCTAGAGTGCAAGATGAAAATAACCAAACTGAGGCTATTCAAATGCTTTTCCCAGAAGTTTCCCCCTAGTGACTCATGAAGGAACATCAAACCCCAAAAAAACTGATCCTTCACTGTCAAAGTATTTTTACTGAAACGGCAAAAGCCAAGAGTAAACCCAAAAAGGCTAATGGCATTTTTCTTTAACAATGATATACTCACCAGGTTAAAAATACACCAAAACAAAGGTTTTGGGGGCGTTACAACAAAGGGGAAACTTTGGCGTTTAAACCAAACTTTAAAAATTATTCGG
>JACEFZ010027191.1:5000-10259 GCA_014155875.1 Cepaea nemoralis
CTATTAGCTGGTGGATCTGTAGAGTGAGTGTGTCTTGCCCACTCCTGACTAACCTCTATTGGAATCCCATCCTTACCTGGAGCCTTGCCAGATGCAAGTTCATTTATAGCACACTTAACTTCGGTTATGGTGGGAAGTTTGTCCAAGTGGTCAAGAGTTGGTAGAGCCTCTATGGCGTTGAGGGCATCATCCGCCAATTTGGTCTCACTTGAGTAAAGCTCCAAATAGTGCTCTACCCATCTGTCCAGTCTACTGTTTCTTATCAGTGATGATTTCTCCAGACAAGGTTTTCAATGGTGCACTTCTTTTGATAATTGGACCACAGGCTTTCTTTATTCCTTCATACATGCTTCTGGTGATTCCCTTATCACTTGCGATTTGAATGGACTCACATAACTTGATCCAACAATCATTTGCACACTGCCTGGCAACCTTTTGCACATTCTTCCTAGCTTAAAAAAAAGTCGCTTAATAGTCGACAGGGTCGACTTCATTGCACCGGGTTTTATCCCATATGGCTCTGTCTCTTTCCGCAGCACGCAAAGCGTCGCACAAAGCACGAACTCCTTAGCTTTTAGCGACGACCCACAGGAGTCTCCGAAACATTTAACTCGTAAACCGAAGGACGTGGCCCGGAATCGAACCCACGACCTTCAAAGCACGAGTCAAACGGCTTGACCACTTCGCCACAGAGACTCCTAGCTTGCTTTACCTCACTCAGAGTGTTATTTGTTGGTCTTTCCTTGTTTCTTAAGAGAGCTATCTTCTTCTTATCAATCAAGGGCTGCAGATTCTGGCTGTTTCACCGATATTTAAGGCATCATATAGCTCCCTGTTTATATCATCTCTTACATTTCTCATTATATTTTCGGCGTACAGGCTAAACAAATATGGTGACAGCATACAGCCCTGACCGACTCCTTGCTTGATGTCAAACCAATCTGATGTCTCGCCATCTATTATAACCGCTGCTTGTTGGTCTAGATAAAGCATTTTTATGAGTTGTACTACATGTGATGGAAAGCCCAGATTCCTCATGATTTCCCAAAGTTTCTGATGTTGTACACAGTCAAATGCCTTTGAATAATCCACAAAACATGAGAATAGGTTTACATTAAATTCTCTGCACTTCTCTATTAATAAACGCATGTTGAGTACGTGATCTTTTGTTCCTCTTCCTTGCCTAAATCCAGCTTGACCTTAGTTAATTTCTTCTTGCATTTTCTTACGAAGTCTTCCCATTATGAGGTTTAGTAGAATTTTACTTGCATGACTGATCAGGGCAACAGTTCTAAAGTTGGCGCATAATTTCAGGTTGCCCTTGTTTGGTATTGGAATGAAGATAGTTCGCTTCCAATCTTTTAGCCATATACCATATTTCTATATCTTTTTACATAATGCGAGATAGATTTGTACGCTTTCTTTCCCTCCCGCTTTAATTAGTTCAGCTGGTATCTCATCACATCCAGGTGATTTACCATTCTTCAGGTTCTTTATCATCATCATCCAGTGCCGTGCCGGCTGGCGTAGGCGTTCATGGCTCTCCACAGATCTCGGTCTTTGGTGTTCTGGATCAACTCTGCTGATGATATTCCTCCATGCCACCGTCTCAGTCCGTCCAGCATCATTTCTCTTGGTCTGCCTCTGCCTCTCTTCCCCTCGATCTTTCCAGTTGTCACGATGTTCTCCAATGCCTCTCTTCTCATCACATGACCAAAGAAAGATGTTTGTCTCTTTCTTATTGTTGTATATAGTGTTCTAGTTTCATTAGCCTCTTTCAGGCAATCGTTGTTAGTTACTCTGGCAGTCCAAGGAATTCGCAACATTCGTCTTAAAAACCACATCTCTGTTGCTTCTAAGTTCTTCCTAATTTGTTCATTTACATTCCAAGATTCACTGCCATACAGCAAAACTGGTTCTATATAGCATTTTAGTACTCTCTTTCTTACATTCATTGATAGCGACTTATTGCATAAGATACTCTTCATTTTCTGAAATGCTGTCTTTGCCTGCCCTATTCTGCTCTTAATCTTTTTGTACATCTTCCATCTGATGTTATAAGTGCCCCTAGGTATTTAAAATTATCCACTTGGTTGAGAATTTCCCCTTCTATTTCTATGTCACATTTTGGCGTCCCCATTTTCTTTGATATCACCATTGTTACTGTTTTCTTGATATTCAAGGACAGTCCTTTCTGTGCACTCTCTGTTACTACACTGTCCAACAATTGTTGTAGGTCTGTTGCATTATCCGCTACCAATACTGTGTCATCTGCATAGCGTATATTGTTTATATTATATCCTCTGATTAGTATTCCTGGCTTCTCTTTGATCTCTCTCATTATTACTTCGCTATACAGGGAGAAGAGATCGGGTGACAAGACACACCCCTGTCGTACTCCTAGCTTTATCTGTTCGTAACTACCCTCTTTATTTCCCATTTTAATTGCTGCTACTTGGTTCCAGTATATATTCTTTATTATTCTTAAATCTTTCCCATCAATGTTGATATCTTCCAACATTTTAATCAGCTCATCATGTTTTACTTTATCAAATGCCTTAGTATAATCTATGAAGCATAAATATATGTCTCTTTGTTTCTCTATTGATCTTTCTATTAGTGTTCGTAATATATATATTGCATTGTTTGTACCCTTTCCTTCCATAAAACCATACTGTTCTTCACTAATTTCCATTTTTATTTTCTTTCTTGTTCTTCTCATTATAATTCTGAATAGAAGCTCAGTGACATGGTTTATGAGGTCAATTGTACGAAAATCTTCACAATCAATTGCTCCTGGTCTTTTTGGTATAGCTATAAATACAGATTTCAGCATATCACTGGGTAAATATCCACTACTGTAAATATCATTCAACATTTTGGTTAATATATCTACTCCAAATTCTCCCAACACTTCTAATTCTTCTATTGTGATTTCATCTGGCCCAGCTGTTTTTCCTTTCTTCATTTGTTTCATAGCATCAGCGACTTCTTCTTTTAGAATAGGTGGGCCTTCTAAGTTACTTTCTTCTGTTAATTCTTCCCTTTCTCCATTATATAATTCTCTTATATACTCATTCCACCTCTTCATTATAGCACCTTCCTCCAATAAAGTCTGTCCTGTTTTTGATTTCAAACACCCTGTATTTATTCTTATTTTTCTTCCTGTGAGCTCGCTGATTTATCTGTACATACTTTTTTGATCTTTAATGGTATTTAATTCAATTTTTCTGCATTGCTCATTTAACCAACTTTCTTTTGCCTTCACACATTTATCTCTTATTTCTTTATTTATCTTAGCATACTCTTGTTTGTCATTTTTATTCTGTTTCCTTTTGTCCATCAACCTTAAGATTTCTTCATTCATCCATTTTTTCTTAGCTTTTTGGCTTCTCTCCGGTAATATTTCTTTGCTAGTTTGATGAATGGAGTCTCTTAACATTTCCCATTGTTCATCTATACTCTGTATTTTAGCTATTGCATTGTACCTATTTTTCACAGTCACTCTGTATTGTTCTTGAATTTCTTTATCTACTTTCAGAACCTCTTTAGTAAGTCTCAAGTTTTTAACCATTTTTTCCCCTCTCTTTAATCTTACTTTTATTTGTCCACATAGTGGTACATGATCACTGTTACCGTCAGCACCAGGCATTGTCTTTACATTAATTAATGCATTTCTAAATCTTTTATTAATACGTATGTAGTCAATTTGGTTGCGTATTTTCATATCAGGGCTTTTCCATGTGTATAGTCGTCTTTTATGGTGTTTAAACCATGTGTTTCCAATTATCAATGAGGGTTCAGGTTCTATCTCTGCTGTCATTGGCTCATGTATCTCATTCATATCCTCATTGTCACTCATGTCTGTCATCACCTCACCTAAAGATAGAATTAGAGGGCTGCAACTCTAGCCCAAGAGAGACAACCGAGTTGCTCAGACTAAGAAAAGTCCAGAACCTTATCGAAGGTCAACCCTCGAGTTCATGGGTCCGTGGACACTAATGTGGCCCGCCTGAAGCGGGGTCCACGAGGAACTCGAACAGGGTTACCGCCCGTCGAATAGCGACACGCGGAAAACCATCAGAGGACAAATGGACTGAGACCAGGCAACAAGTGTCTGCCTGAGAGGGACTCGTTAGCTCTTGTATAGAGATAGAACATAGGCTAGATAGTGTGCTAGTTTGTTATATGAAATGTTTGATGTTCTATAATCTGTGATATGATGATGATGTAAAGCGCGGGCTGTTTAACCCACTGCGCCAACTGTAGATTGCCACAATAAATCGGCTATATCATAGCGAACGTATTTATTGTTGTATTAATTAACACCTGTGTGAACCCATTAAGTTACCTAGACAAAGTAAGACGTCAACAGGTTTTTGGGGGCTAGTACCGGTTTTGACATAATATGTTATGAAATAACTGTGAAATGTCATGTAAAATTATTTATTCATATCACATTGTTTGGTTACAATAGAAGAAAATTGTTAACCATAAATTGTTTAACATATTTAGTAGCTATCTAGCAATAGAATAAAAGTAATCACATTAAGCAGAGTCCCTCAACAGTCTCAAAACAAAGTCCATACCTTATACCACAATATTAGTGGTCTGTTAACGATGTATAACTGTTTAACATAACTATGACATTGTTGTTTTGTTTTTTTCGTTGACCGTGACTAATGTTTCTTGCTCTACGAGCAGATTATGCCGCAAAGAATACCGTGGGCAACACATGTGATTTTTTTCAAGCCACTAAGTTGTGTGACAGAGAGGACCGCGTGCAACGCAGTGTAACTTTTCCCAGCAGTGACGAAAGAACGACAACATCGAGCGCTACTATTCAGAGCTAAGTTTCAGATCATACTCATTGTAAAGTCTAAGCTGTGCTTCCCATTTTCATTATCATCAATATATTATTGTATTTCATATTTATTTGTTCGGATATTCATGACCTTGCCACCATTATAACTTTGCATTTTGAGTTACACATTAATAAACAAGGTAGGCAACCAAATTTTTCCAGACACCAAAGTTTTTGATAAGGGAAATAACTCTATAAACATTACTAATAAATAAAATCCAAAATGTCAAGCTTAGATAAATGCATTGAGCAGGGAATAAAATTAGGCTATAAAGAAGAGAAACTGTCAGAATGGGCACAGAAAACACATGCAGATAACATTGCCCGTGAGGAAAGAGCAATTGAACGAGAGGAAAAGAAACTGCGAGAGGAAAGAGAAGCAGAGGGAAAAAAAC
>JACEFZ010027193.1:0-10359 GCA_014155875.1 Cepaea nemoralis
AAAGCCGGCCCAGGGGAATCTTCATACTGCTCGTAGAAAAACTAAGAAGTACCAGATGGAAACAGAGGAAGAGGCCGACCACGTAAACGTTGGACGGAGGGAATAACAGAATCCATGGGAATGGCGATATACGAAGCCCATAACCGGGCACTCTCACGAAGTTTATACTTCACCTCGACACCGCAAGGTACAAGAGGAACATGATGAGATGAGACAGTATTAATTTATATTTCAATCACTCAACTGTATTTACATTCGAATATTATTAATTTACACACAATAAGTGCGAATGTTGATAACCCACTTAGACTCCCAGTACCAGGAAATGTAGTGGGACGTAAAGGCAACTGGCTAGATACTGGCCACTCCCCCTCCCCCTCACTTAGGGCCGATTAGTCGATACACATATGAGCCTAGCCACATTTGACCATTGACCCTTAAGGTGTGTTAATGGACCCTTTATTTTTTTAGTGCAAAAAGTGTTATTGAATTATATTCCGAGTGACCTGTGAGTTTCGTACAGTAGCGATTTCCCAATGCATAGCGCTTGCTTTCATCGATTTTCTACATTAGATAGAAATCTATTTTGACACAGCTTCGTGACAACGCACAAACACAAGTAATAATAACACTGTAATAATCAAACAAAGACTGTACCTCCAATCGCCACGCACAATCATACGGGCTTGATTACGGTATATAACTGTAGCTGAAATAGTCATCTCCAGACAAAATAGAGGCTGTTAATTGCCAATTAATCGAATCTATTGTGCTACACAATTCAATCAGCACGGTTGTGTGAGGTTACTGGCAGTATCGCCGCCAGGTCAGATCAATAGGCTAGCTTACCTGGTGCCGCGAGGTTGATATTAACTGAGGCGATGTTGGTTCATTGTAACCAAGAGGCAAAGAAGACCATTGGAGACAGGGAATGTCTATTTATTGTCTTATTTAAGCACCACACAAAAAGCAAACAGTACACACTACACACGCCGGACTCCGTGGCCAAAGTCTTGCGAATGCGATTCGTGAGCCGCTTACCAGGCGTTCGAAACGCAGCCGCGACCGATTTGTGCAGCAGAACGTGTCGCGTTGTGTTATAACGTCTTGGTATGGAAACCGGTCGTTCATTAAGCAATGGCAAACTTTTTTTTTTTTTTTGCATATCCTTTACAGGACATTGCTGTCAACATCAGCATCTTTCAGCTGTATGTTGATTTCTTGGCAAGATTACGCTCAGTAGTTTGCCATTGCTTTCTGAGCGGCCGGCTAACATACCACGTAAGTTACTGATGCGATTCGAACCACTGCTGATTCTCACCGTCATCACGTTACCCACGAGAGTATACGAGATTACGGAGAAAAGTCATAACCTCTAAGCCACGAAGCCGGCAATGGCAAACTACTGAACGTAAAATTTGCCTAGAACATCAACAGCAGCTGAAAAATGCTGGTGTTGACTGCAACGTCCTGCAAGGAATATGCAACATAAAAAAATACACTATATGTTAACATATAAAAAGCTCTAGTAACCATAACTTAATATTTAACAATCTCTAATAATCACATTTTAATATTTAAAAATCTCTAATAACCGCACTTTAACATTTAACAATCTATAATAACCACACTTTGATATTTAACAATCTATAATAACCACACTTTAATATTTAACAATCTATAATAACCACATTTTAATATTTAACAATCTATAATAACCACACTTTAATGACCACATTTTCATATTCAACAACATCTAGTAAAAAGAAAAAAAAAATGTGTAGATGAAGGTATGTCTTTTCAAACAGAGAACAGATGCACGTTTTGCTTCTAATGCACATTTTCTCTTAGTACTCAAAGAGCTGTATTAAATGTGTCTATTCTTAATGCATTTTAAAGTCAAACTAAAATACGGACATATTCTCACGTGTGGCAATACGGAGACACTATAGTACTTAAGACAAGATCAAAAGCTGGAGATAATGCAACTGTTGTGAACATCTAAGTAAATGACACGTTAACCAACAACATACCCAAAATGGGTGTACAGTAAATGTAACCACCTGCAGATACTGTCGCAGGAAGGTGAAAGTGTAGAGCTTTACATATACCAGGTCATATAGCCTTGAGTAAACCTGATCAGTTTCCTTTCCAAGCTGTTATTGTTTGATACCCATTTCAGGCGGTTGGATTGACTTCATATCACGTCGAGAACAATACATTCTGAATGAGCGATAAAACCTGGGCCACTTTGCTTATACAACATTGCATTATCCTCAATGCCACAACAAGGGGAGGATGATCTATCATGTTTAACATAACAATAAATTGAGAAGCTGTGAAAGGCATACTAGTTTACACCCTTAAGCCACCGATGACAAAGCTGTAACAGAAAATTTTGCGTAGGTAATCCAGCTTCAGATTAATACTTACGTATGGACATCCATATATACATTCATGGAGAGGTGGTGGTATATTGGTTCCCGCTTTTGTTGGCCAAGACTTGTCCAGGTTCAAACCTCATTCCTCGCACAGACAGAATTATTCAGATCCTTACTACTATGGGACCGTAACAACACTGCATGAAGAACAGAACACAGAAGAAGAATTAACGGCAAATTACACCATTAAAGAACTCCTATTTGCAGACGATGAAGCACTAATAGCAAAATAAGAAGGAGAATTACAAGTCCACATGCATGGAAGTGTGTAAGGAACAAAGCATGAAAACTGACATTAGTAAAACAGAGGTAATGACTATAACCTTAGAGGAAACAACAACAAAGATTCATTTAAAAAGAACACCCACTGACACAAGTAACAATTTTCAAGTACTTAGGAAAGTATATCTTCAAATGGCAAATAGAAGGCGAGATCGAAAATAGATGCACTAAGGCTAACCAACTCATTGAACAAATGTCACCAACACTAAAGAAGAAACATGTATCAATATATACTAAAAAGCACTATTCAACAGTATTACAATCAACTCTATGCTACCAATGCCAAACCTAGACAATGACAGAAAAATGAAAAACAAAAATTACAATAACGGACAGGAGTTTCCTGAGAAGAATGCTCAATGTATCAAGAAGAGAGAAAATCAGAAATGAAGAAATCAGGACTAAAGTGAGGGTTATAGCAAGCGCTAGATTTCCATTAGAAAACAACAAGTTTTGGCCATGTAACTAGATTACCAACAAACAGTATACCACAACAAGCAATGATGTACAGACCAAATGGAGCCAGAGGAAGAGGCCGACCATGTAGACGATGGACAGAGGGAATAACAAGAGTCCGTGATATATATGAAGCCCATATACGGGCACTCTCCCGCTGTGTATGCTTTACCTCGACGCCGCAAAGTACAAGAGAAACATAATGAGATAAGATGAGATGAGATAAGTATTGCAATAGGATCCACTCAGTTTCATAAACATGTGCACAAGACAACTGGCATAATTTTCGGCAAAGAACAGCCGAAGAGATACGGAGCTGCCCACCCACCTCATATAACGTGACTTCGAGTAGTCAACACCGAACATGTCACGCTCCAATAGCAGTGTCTGATATGGTACTTTCTTCACATTACATTAGATTACATACATATATTACATTAATTACATCACACACACACACACATGCTCAAGACCCCCATGCCATACAGCTGCACGGTACTATATTGGCAGTAAATGACAATATAAGAGTATGACATACGCACGCACGCACACATACAGACATAAATGCGGGCACAGGCACGCTCGCGGGCACATGCACGCACGCACATTTACATAATATTTTGCATCATTGCAGTTCAGTTATATATGCATACATGCAGTCAGCCACACATGCGTGTATCCATACCTACCTACCTTCTCCCTCCCTCCCTCCCTCCCTACCTACCCACCCACCTACCCACATACCTACCTACCCACCCACCTACCTACCTACCTACCCACCCATCTACCTACCTACCTACCCACCTACCTACCTACCTACCTACCCACCTACCTACCTACCTAACTGCCTACCTACCTACGTACATGCATTCATACAGTAATGCATATACGCGTACATACATTCATGCAGTTAAGTAGGTCAACGCGTAGCGAATACGAGCGTCATGCGTGTGTACGCATGCGGGCGTGTTGCATTTTTGCTTTTCCCTTGTGTTGCCATGTGCGTCTCTCTCTCTCTCTCTCTCTCTCTCTCTCTCTCTCTCTCTCTCTCTCTCTATATATATATATATATATATATATATATATATATATATATATATATATATATATATATATATATATATATATATATTACATGAAGTAACAATTAAGCCAGAAAGAGGACAGAGGCGAATTTCTCTGTTCTTGCTATTAATAATTAATCACAGTCAAGGCATGTGCGTGAGCAGTCTTTCGTCGTGCAGAAGAGAAATACGCCAGGATCAAGAGAGACAAGTCCCGTGGTTGGACGGGTTCCAAGGCTTATTACTACCAGGTGACATTTAGAGATCTAGGATCGATATGTTGGTGATAAACAAAAGCGACGTAACAACAGAATAGTGCTCATTTTAATGTCAACTTCATGTCTTTATTTTAATTTCTTCCAAGACAAATTTATATTACCCACCTTAAATTGTCAGGTCTTAGTCAGATATGATTTAACTACCGTGTAACAGTAGACAGTACTGCCTGCTTTCTGTTAGCGCAGAATGTTGGGCAGTGCTCACCAAACCCGACACCCCACATTGTGCCAACGGCTTTGGGCATAGGAGCGCAATTGGAAGGGCACAATCCTAACCCTACTGCGAGGAATACAACCTAAAGACTAAATGTCATGGCAGGGCAGACCAGGCCCCAAGCCTTGGTCGACAACCTGTCCAGAATGGAAGCTCCGACAGACGGACAATTAGATCATTGCTTTGCTGATCTGGCAGCTTCTGGAGATTGTTTTGTTCCAGACGTATTGGTGTTACCTTTCCTCTGGAGTAAACTAGGCAGAGAGAGAGAGAGAGAGAGAGAGAGAGAGAGAGAGAGAGAGAGAGAGAGAGAGAGAGAGAGAGACAGAGAGAGAGAAAGAGAGAGAGAGAGAGAAAGAGATCATGCTGCGTGGTCTCTAAATTCAACCCAGGCTTTGTGCACACACACACACACACACACACACACACACACACACACACACACACACATGAACATGTAACAGTCTATTTGATAACGGATTCTACCGCAAAGTCCAGCCGAATAGAATTTTGGAATCCACGAAATAACGCCATTATCGTGTTGATTGGAAGAAACCTACTTAATTCCCCATTAACTGGCTACACACTAGTACCGTCTTACCAGCGAACGTTGAATAGCATGTTTAATGTGCTTGTGCTAAAGTGGAGACAATCACTATTGTGATTGTTTAAGCATGCCTTCTAAATGAGAGGACTCCGGTGATACCGAGATAACGAAGTAAGATATTCCAGTCGCTGATAATCATGTCATTGACGCCTAAAGTCACAAACACAGACCAAAGAAAGGAAGCAAGGTTAGACAAACGGTATATTATTTACAAACAGTTAGGAGGTCTGCATGGCTAAAAGGATAAGAACGCTCGATCTTAAATTTCTGGTGTGCTGATACCGTAGTGGCGGGTTCAACTCCTACACTGTTGGACTAAAATGTTGACTTCTCGTCCTTGACTTGGGGACGTAAATTAAAACTACTTCAGAAGTCGGAGTGGTTTGCATGATGGCGAGGGACACTGGTAACAGGGAAAGCTAATCAACACGCAAAAATCAGTCCAGTGCACTAGAAGTTGTTGTCACAGGATAAATTAACTTGTCAGGCGATCAATGATAACCAAGCCCGTCTGTACAGATTCTCGACACCTGGTCAACAGTGTGTATGAGATCAAAGGGAGTCACGTAGAGTTGTCTACACACAATCGACAGTTGATGACAGGATGTTGTTCGAGAGGTGTGTACTGGCGACATTTGTCTACAAAACGGAAGTTGGTCGTTGCAAGTGATAGACAGAATGCCTGCTAGAGGTCAGAAGGATTCTGTAATGGGAGAAAGGTCTCCGGCTTAAAGACAACCCGGATATTTATTGGAGGAGACAAAGAAACTCCCCAGATGAAAAGGAAACTTGACAGCTAATTGACTCTGGTTAGTCTGGAAACAGGAGGACAAAGCCAGAATCTGGACTGATTGGCGTCTGGACTTTCCGGTGACTCACTCAAGCACCTATATAAAACCCAGTGCAGTAAACAGGTGGATGGAGTCGAGGAAAAACATTCTGAAGTGTAGAATTGGGGATAATTCCCAGTTGTGGTATATTAGAGGGACTAGCCTATCTTAGTAGGGATAGTTATCCACGGACATAGATCCAATCGGATTGCCTAGTTTCTCGAGTAACAACAGGAATAGACATATGGTAGGCAATTAATTATATCTAACTTAAGAGTATGATTATGAATAGAGTACAGTACTGTGTAGTGATATAATGTATTATGATTAGTGATAGAATGTTCTATAAGTGCGGTGCTAGAAAGTATCATAGGAGCGTCGGCACTAGTATTCTATTGTGTGCTTCATGTAGCTTGTGTTATATATCATTTTACTCGGGAAGTTGAGGACAATGTAGTGGAATAATAATTAGAGAGATTAAGGATGGTTGAGAGGGAGGAGGGGAATGTGTAATGGTAGGATCTTCAGTAGGCATCTGCTGGTTTTCTACCCGTTCCTTTAGTCTTTCCTGGTGTTGCCATGTCTCAGATCATATGATTAAGTTATTTGGCCGTATGACAGAGATCGGATCTCTGTTATAGATCTGAGTGCTGTGATTGGCCTACATTTGCCCAATTCTGGCCAGGACTGAGTTGCCCTCACCATGATGTTATCTGCTCTACAGGTTCCATGTACAGTTCCCCTTGAGTGTTCCACGTGAGTGGGAGAGATTTACTTCGAAGAAGCAGTTTCAAAGTTTGACAATGATGGCTCAGCATATGAAGACAGAGGTTGCTGAGAGGCCGCTACATAGGGCTTATACCCAAGTTGGTTTGCGGGAACCTGGCTTCTGCTGAGCAGGACATGTTGCCGAGAGGGAGGTTTAGCCAAGTGATAGATGTACCAATAAACAGTCAGAACATTGCATAATTTATACTGATACCCAGAACAGTTAGATTGTGGTGTTAATATGAGGAATCTTTAGAACCAGTGACTCTAGATCCATTAAGATTCTCCACTAACAGTGACAATATGATAGAATTTCCTGATTAACAATCCGTTAAATAACCGCGGAAGTTCATAGTGTGAATCAGACTCTAATTAGACAGTGTTTGTCAGGGGTGTCCAGGCATCCTAGTGGTTGCCAGAGACAACGGAGGAAGTCTTCACGTGACCGGAGGAGCATCAACCTGGGTGAGGCTACCTGTATGGGATTACATGGTGCTGGTGTGTCCTTCAGCACAGGGATGAGAATGAACTACTCTTGAACACTGATCTGAGTCTATAGACGATTTAGAATACACGTCACACATTCTACACCTTATACACACATACACTTCTCCTACATATACTCAGTGCTTTAATAAATTTCTTGGTTTTATTTGTTGAAACGAGAGATGTCAAGTGTGTTATCTTGGAGAAGAATGAGAGGGAGAATGATCCAGGGGTGAGTAAGAGTGAGAGGAAGGTGTCTTCAGATTGAGGGAGTATGTGGACGGAGTCTGCTGGATATCTCCAGAATAGAGATATTGAATTAAAACAAATGTGGGTATCGATTCTCTTCACTCCAGGGACGACACTAAAGTGGTAAAGAAGAACAAGTAACTAATATGACATTCATTCTTTTACACACACGACAGTTGTATTACGTGTATGGAATACGCTTGAGTTCAAAGCGAGCGGAAAAAAATACAGACAGTTAAAAACTGTAGACTCCTTATCACTGTACACTCCTGCTATTTTAACCATCAACCCATACATACTAACTGTATATTAAATAGTAGCCGTATTCAGCCAAGTTAGCAGCACACACTGGTATATGAACATAGGTACGGTATAACAAAGGTATAGGTACGGTGATTACAAAGGCCAAGAGAGGTTTGGATGCGATGCGGGTGATGGCGGCAGTAAACTGTGATCAGAGCCATCTATGTCTTCTATACGAGGGGCAGGCCATGTCTGTTATTGAGTGTGCAAATGGCGATCCTGTCTCTCAGCTGTAAGCAGATAGAAAGGATGGAAAGGATACAGAACGAAGCTGTGCGCATTCATTCTTGGATGTACAAGAGATATAGCACGCAGGGCGATGCGCTACCTTCTTGATTTTCCAACCATTGAAGACAGAATACAAATTTGCAAGCACGTGCCTACCTCAGAGTTAACGCAAACACACAACATCCACTGCATAGTAAAATTAGGAAGGTGAAGGGCAGCAGGTTAAAAAGAGGAAGGTCGTGGATGGGTCAAGCCGAAGACATTCTTCAACAGGTGTGTTCAGTGGAGGACTTAGAACCTGGCGAGGAGTGGGTACAAGTGCCATCAGATTTCTGTACGTCCTTTTCAGTTTGCATCCAACAAGACAGAAAATGCAGACAAGAAAATCCGGCTGCTGTGGAGGCTGAAGTACAAGCGTTGATTTTCGAGAATTCGTTTGGCGGTGATGCTGTCATCTACACAGATGGATCGGTCGCCGACATGTGAGAAGCTCATGGGCCTTTATTGCTCAGGCCGAAGGAAGAATTGTGAAGGAGGACTCTGGTGCTTTCACTGAAACCACAAGTAGCCTGACCATGGAAGTCATGGCAGTAAGTTAAGCAATAACAAGGCTCGAGACACAGACATTCACTAGGGCATGTTTCCTTAGTGACTCAATGAACATGATCAAGAGGATAGAGGAGGGGTGGATCTGAAGAGAGTGGTTGCTGTCTCTGGAGCGGTCTCGGCCTGCAAAGATTAGTTTCATCTTCGTGCCAAGGCTCGCGGGAGTACAAGGAAATGAGCGGGCTGACAAGCTCGCAAGTAAGGCTACTGTCGAGGGCGGACGCGCCATGGACCAGGCTGACATTCTGAATGCTCTACGAGAAGTAAGACTTTTTCAAGAACCAAGTGATGACTGTGAATCTACAACCATGGTCAGACTGCGAGAACAGCAAATTAAAAGAGGGGTGGCCAAACAAGAACACTAAGCAGGACGTCAAAGAAGATTGATAAACCACCATAGAACTGGTGTCGTTAGCCGCTACACGCTGCGGGATTTGCTGAGGATGGGATCCGAGCACTTATGGACTGAATGGTTCGATGTGCAATGAGGATGATCTGTCGACTAACTAACTAACTAACTAACTAACTAACTACTAACTAACTAACTAACTAAACCAACTAACTAGGTACGGTATAGAATATATATATGAAATTATGCATAACATGTTTAACCAGATTTATTTGTCCTGCGTGTCTCTTGCATTCATGTTTTCATGTTCCTGGTTGGGGCTGTTTATTAAGTGTTATCGTTAATTTGCGGAGTGAATCAAACCGTGTCTTTGTCTAATTAGCACAATCGTGTTTGTATCACATACCGTCAAAACTAAGCAAAGCAATGATCTAACTGTCCGACTGTCGGAGCTTCCATCCTAGACCAGTTGCCGACTATGGCTTAGGGCCTGGCCTGCCCTGCCACGACATTTAATCTTTAGGTTGCATTTACTCGCACTACACTAAGGCGTGTACATTCCAAATTGCGCTCCTCTGCCCGAACAATAAGAAAAACCTCTTGTATAAATCATAATAATTGTGTACACTTTTCGCTGTTTTAGGTTTACGCCCATTAACAACCAACAGACATAAACATCTGTGACCTCTCACCCATGGCAACAGGTCAGGCAGAACAAATGGCACAGTTACGATTTCATATTCAGAGAGTCACGAGACAAGTACCGCATATTTGTTTTGTTTCATTTCTGTTTTTCATCCTGCTTATTTGGCTTTAATGCAATCACTGTAGGTTGTCATCTCTTTTGCTTATATGTTGTTAATGTGTTATCTTCTTGTTGTTTGCTGATGAAGGTTTATAACAGAAACGTCATCTGTTTTCCATAATTATATTTTGTTAAGCTACACTACACTTCGTATTTTTATATTGTTTACATTTCTTCAGTTTAACTGCAGTCTTAACTCATTTTATTTGTATAGATATAGTGTAATTAAGCTGACTTACTGATACTATCGTAGATCCCTAGAAATATTGCTATTAGTGTAAAAAATAAAAGTAAAGAACTTAATTACATGCCCTAGAAATCTTGACCCATATATCATAGATCAATTGGAACTCTGTGGATGATGCGGACAGTACTTTCGGCCCAAAAAAGTAC
>JACEFZ010027194.1:0-32500 GCA_014155875.1 Cepaea nemoralis
ATCATAGGAATCAAAACTACAGGGATGAAGAGTCGACGCGGGCAACTCTCTTAAGAGGGGGCCTATGTCACGGAAAAAACTGCAGTTTAATGATTCCTTGATAACTTACATATTAAAATACAAGGAAGGAGAAAGGGTTAACAATCGTGTACTTCATTCTGAGAGGAGGACGAATAAAAGATCATTGACCGACACAGATATGAAAATAGGATACAGGTGTTCGTAAAGTTCATTGCTTGACGATCTGACGGACACGGAGAAACGGGAAGATCGCGCTGGGGACACACGACCGGAGAAAACGATCAACGTGTGAATTTGCTTTGAAGTATTCGCTTACGGGGAAACTCGGGGACCAGCGTAACAACGGAGGACACGAACAACTAACCACTACGGGATTTCTCCGCTGTTTGACGGGCAGGATACGGCAAAATTGATTGTAGATCAAACAATCAGCGTAGGATTGGACACTCGTTATAATAAGCCGAACAGGGGATTTCTAGTTAGTGTGTGTTCCAAACTGGGCTGAATGAGATATGCTCCTGAGGGAGGAAAAGAAAGACACGTCCCTAATGGTTTAAAGAAGAGGGGATATTAGTGTGTTATTCGCTGGTGTATTTCGATTCCAGGAACATAAGTGCATATATATAAGGTAACACTAATATTAGAGTAATATTAGCATAGGGAAATATGTGGTTGTGCGTAGGGTTTACTATTGCTTTCTATTTAGTGAATAGTTTATACTTTAGTGAATTCTGCTGTTTATGTCAGAGTATTCTTTCGGAGGCTCTTTCATTACGGCTGAAGAAAGATAATCACATAGACAGGGATATGAGGCAGACTTAAATCACCTGATTTAATGTTTATTACCCAGGTTCTACTACACAGCCTGACCTATCAAAGAAGATCAACCAGTACATCTCTTGTACAGAGAAAGCAGTGTTGATAATACAGGAAAGACCTTTTAAATTAATCAGGCACTTCACAGGTGCAGTGAAAGTATGTCACTATAGCAAATGCAAAGTGGGTGACTTAACGAATGTAAAAAAACAGGTTTTGGTGAACCTTAGAGAAGGAACTTTATTCAAGCATAGAAAATAGGATAAAACATTGTCATTGAGTACTCACCTAAACGAAACAGGGAAGAACCCTAGACCAGTGTACCTATATTCAGAGAACGGTTAAATAACTGTGGACAGGTGTGAGGTGTCTTCACTGATGGATTATAACAACATAAAACGGAAAACTCTGTCTACGGAAAGGACTTACCGTGATCACATTACTGTACGGTGTTACTGTGGTGAACAATTGTTTGTTTTTTCAAGAATTGGATTAAGTCAAGACTCAAGCTGAACGGATCATACCGGGTGAGAACGTTCTAATTCTGTGTTTGATATCTGATGTTTTGGCCTTTTGAATATGCCGGAGAAGATTACGAAGACTAACATCTAAATGTCCTATCTTGCAGTCACCTTAGCAGACACTACCAACTACAGATACACCTTCAATACATACCCCCGACATAGTTTTTATTAATAAATCTTTTATTTATCGTTGAAAGGAACTGTTCTCAGGGTATGTTATGAAAGAGAGAGAGAGTGGAAGAAATAGATATATGGAAGGGAAGACAGAAGGGAGGAGTGTAGACATAAGTCAGTCAATAATCCCAACAGAGAATAAAGTTGAAGATGTGCTTGTTGATTCCACATTCCTCCCGGGTAAACAAGTGACACGGTGGGAGACACCTACAGGTGTCACTGATCAGCTACCGCCTGCCTCAAGCTGGGCAGCCCCCAGCCAATTGGGTGCTGATCCGCCACAGCCTGCCTGCTTCAATGGGTGCTTGGGGCTAGGACAAAATCTGAATCGCAGGCTGTAAAACCAATGTACCAGGTACTAATAAAAAGAATAGAAACCTCAAGCTACGGCTTGCAACCTGGAACGTGAGAACCATGTGTCCAGGATTTTCCACTGACTTGACAAATATTGACGATGTGAGAAAAACGGCTGTGATTGATGCTGAACTCAATCGTCTTAACATTGATATTGCTGGCCTGCAGGAGACTCGCCTCGCTGAGGAAAGGTCACTCAGGGAAAACAATTACACCTTTTTTTGGAAGGGAAGAAGGCAGGCAGAAAAAAGTCAACATGGTGTGGGCTTTGCAGTGAAAAATTCGCTACTGGGAATGATTGATATCCCAGCTGAAGGTAATGAAAGATTATTATCACTGCGCTTGGCAACCTCTTGTGGATTTGCCACCATTCTCACTGCATATGCACCGACACTCGCTTCCTCTGATGATGTGAAGGATACGTTCTATGAGCAGCTAGACTCTGCGATCAAGGCAGTTCCAAAATCCGACTACATTTATATGCTCTGTGATTTCAATGCTCGTGTGGGCAAGGACTCGAGTTCATGCCAGTGTGCCTTGGAAAATACAACATCGGTCGCATGAATGATAATGGGCAAAGGCTGCTGGAGCATTGCACTAGAAATGACCTATGTATTACAAACTCCTTTTTTAAAACAAAAGAGATGCATAAGGTCACATGCAAACATCCAAGATCCAGCCATTGGCATCAGCTGGACTTCATTATCACACGGAGACATCTGAACCATACATGATTAACTCGAAGTTACCACAGTGCTGACTGTGATACAGATCATTCTTTGGTTGTTGCAAGGGTTAGGTTATGAAGGAGAGAGAGAGAGTGAAAGAAATAGATATATGGAAGGGAAGACAGAAGGGAGGAGTGTAGACAGAAGTCAGTCAATAATCCCAACAGAGAATAAAGTTGAAGATGTGCTTGTTGATTCTACATTCCTCCCGAATAAACAAGTGACAATTGGTAGCATATAGTTGGTAGAAAGTTTGTGTTGAGGAGTTCTTGTTTCTCCATTGTCCAGGTTTACCATTGGTAGCATATAGTTGGTAGAAAGATTGTGTTGAGGTGTTCTTGTTTCTCCATTGTCCAGATTTAGCATTGGTAGCATATATTGGTAGAAAGATTGTGTTGAGGTGTTCTTGTTTCTCCATTGTCCATGTTGAGCATTGGTAGCATATAGTTGGTAGAAAGATTGTGTTGAGGAGTTCTTGTTTCTCCATTGTCCAGGTTTAGCATTGGTAGCATATAGTTGGTAGAAAGATTGTGTTGAGGAGTTCTTGTTTCTCCATTGTCCAGGTTTAGCATTGGTAGCATATAGTTGGTAGAAAGATTGTGTTGGGGAGTTCTTTTTTCAGTTATCTGCTGATACGTGGTCCTTCTTTAGTGTTGATGATAGTTGTCCAATGAATGGGACTGCCGTATTGCATTCTATTTTCGATCCCGTCTTCTGATTTCTCACCTATCTTCCAATAATGCGATGCTGATATGTGGAACATTCACCTATACGTAGATGTGAAGCAATGAGCTCACACTTACGATATCCAATTGTGACTCACAATGTAGCTCTCTTTCTTACCAAATTGTATTGTAGATGTTCTGAGTGTGTACACTCACAGTTAAGAGTGAAAGCATCAAGACAGTCTGCGATAAAATATATCTAACTGTACTGTCACGCCAAGTGGCGGAAATTGTTGTACATTCTGTGCCATATACTGTATATGCAATGATGGTCACTTGTGTAACGTTCCTGGCATGCACATGCCATCTGTACATTGGCCTCACTAGTGACAGTTACAAGGCACACGCGTGTACCTGCCAAAATTTATTTCTTAAAGCTTCCAGCAGTCACATGGTTACAAGCATACCCAGACACATCACGCTTTAAGTAACATAATATAGTGTACGATATTTTATTATACTTTAGGGAAATGAATGTATAGATTTATAAAAGATAGTTAGAAGCAAATAAACAGATTGTGTGATTGCATAATTGTGGAGATAAATGAGAAATAAAATGTGACAATTGTTTGTTTGTTTGTTTGTTTTTTGTTTTTTTTAAATAAATTAAATAACCATTATATGTGTTGTATGACTCAAAAATTTGCATTATCTCCCGTGCTGGCCTTTATATGCATATTGATTATATTTGTTTCCCCTCATTGCCTCATTTCCTGTAGTACGGTGTTTACAAACGTTATCTTAATTGTGTTATGTACATTATTGCGAACATGGAAATAGACAACCTAATGTTAGTGGGCAGTGTGGCTAATATTTTGAAATATGATATCACCATCATCTTCATATGTCATGTCAAATAATGTAGGAGATCTTGCACACGCTTATCGGCAAAGTACATGAGCACATGTCTACCAGCGAGTCAGTGAGTGCACAGAACCTACTGCACTGTGAGATCAAGAATAGAAAGGGCAGCAGGTTGGACAAAGGAAACTCCTGGAAGGGTCAAGTCGAGCATGGATTTGGAAAGGTCTGTTCACTCTAAGATATAAATTCTTGTGAAGGATGCATACACAAGTGCAAGCAACATGCAGTACGTTCCTTCTAATAGCAACAGACTGGATAGAGGGTGAAGACAACAGACTGGATAGAGGGTGAAGACAACAGACTGGATAGAGGGTGAAGACAACAGACTGGATAGAGGGTGAAGACAACAGACTGGATAGAGGGTGAAGAACACAGCACCCGATAATTTTAGAGGCAGAAGGTCAAGCCTTTACTTGTAAGAGTGTTTATATTTTATATTGTCTAGACTGGTGGGACTGTTGTTGGACATAGGGGACCTTAATGGTTACGGACGCGGTTAGTAATCACGCAAACCCTCGTTCGAAACACAGCTGCGCACGATTTGGCAGCAGACCGAATTGTGCTTTTTTATGTTTTATTTTTTTTTATTTGTTTTTATTTTTACAAAATGTATGGGTGTCGATCGTTTAGAAAGCAATGACATACTTCTGACAGAAAAACTTGTCAAGACATCGGAAACCGCAAAAATAGTGGTGTTGGCAGCAAGCGTCCTGAAAAGATGAGAACATTATTTTTTTTAAAACTTACCAGCTGGAATATGGCGCTGACACATTTGAGGCGAGGTTAAGTGGAAACGCTATGGGGAAAAACCCGCGGCTATTGTTGTTTGACCTATCCAGAGAGGTCAGACTGTCACTGTGATTACGTCATTGTTTCCGGCCCCTTCTTCTAACTTTTATTAGTTTACTATTAATTGGTTAAGTTAAGTTACAGTTGATGACATGACCCACTAGACGAGTGATCAGATTCGCTTAAAGCTTGAGAGTTGGATGTTTGTAATTCCGAACTTCTAGCTACATTGGGCGGGGCTCCACGGAGAATGTATTGCGGGCGCGATTCGAAAGCACGCTAACCTGCATTCGAAACACAGCTGCGACCGATTTGGCAGCTGACCGCGTCGTGATTGGTTTTAATGTGTTGGTATGGGAGCCAGTCGTTCAGAAAGCAATGGCAAACTACTGAATGTAAACTTGCCAAGACACCAAGAACGGCAGTAAAATGCTGGTGTTGACAGCGATGTCCTGTAAATAGCATATGCAAAAAAACAAAAACAAAAAACACTTCATCGGAGAGTTAGTTCGAGTTGGCGACTAAATAAATACACCGTGAGAGTTCCCTGTGACTTTATAGATTATCTATGAGATTATTTCACAGTCAGTCAGGTCTTAGTCAGATATGACTGAGCTACCGTATAACAGTAGACGGTACTACCTGGTTTCTGTTAGCGCCGAACGTTGGGCGGCGCTTACCAAACCCGACACCCCACATTGTGCCAACGGCTTCGGGCGGAAGAGCGCAATTGGGAGGGTACAAGCCTTACCCTGGTGCGAGGAAATGCAAGCTAAAGACAAAATTGTCATGGCAGGGCAGACCAGGCCCTAAGCCTTGGTTGGCGACTGGTCTAGGATCGAAGCTCCGACAGGCGGACAGTTAGAGCATTGCTTTGCTGATCCGGCAGCTTCTTCAGCTTGTCTTGTTCAGATGTAGGGGTGTTACCTTTCCTCTGGAGTGAACTAGGCAGGCCGAGAGATGGATCATGCTGCATGGGCAACACATGATCTCTATATTTTAGCCCAGGCTTTGTGCTATGGAGAGGCAATAACTCCATCCCTGGTCTTAACTGGTCTCGGAATCAAAGCGAGAGGCAACTGTTACGGGTTATAAGTCCTTGTCAGTTGGCGTAGACATGGGGCGCCACGCGTTGCCTCTGACGGTGGGAGACACCTATAGGTGTCACTGATCAGCTACCGCCCGCCTCAAGCTGGGCAGCCCCCAGCCAATTGGGTGCTGATCCGCCATTGCCTGCCTGCTTCAATGGGTGCTTGGGGCTAGGACAAAATCTGAATCGCAGGCTGTAAAACCAATGCACCAGGTACAAACAAAAATAAAAATGTGCATGATGGTGGAAATGACCACGTGTTCACATGCACCCACTGTGAACGGACATTTACAGCGCAAATTGGCCTTATCAGTCACACTCGCTACCGCCATAGTTAAAAGTTATTATGCCTTTTTAGAGCACAAACTATCGTCTGTCAAGACGGCAAGGTGCCAATGAATATTTCACACAGCTCTGCCACTTCTAGATTCACTCTGTGTGTTCATTTCTGTGACTCCTATATACACTGTAAGAGTTAGTTAGATTGTTAACATTCTAGACACATTGTGAACGTTAATTGAGTCATGTGATTTCTATATACACTATAAGAGTTAGTTAGATTGTTAACATTCTAGACACATTGTGAAAGTTAATTGAGTTAATCGACGTCTAGATTCACACTCTGATTTAGTTGTAGTCTGTAACTCTGAGACACAGTGTGATAGTTAGCTGAGTTCTGTGACTTGTAGATTCATGGTGGGAGATGTTGGATACTGTGACCCACACGGCATGTATCCACTATTAATTAACCTGATGTACGTGTGGTCTCTTCAAGAATGTTGGAGGAAGCTACTTGACTGGTAAACGTGAATGTTTTACAGTATCCACCCTGTGTGACTGTTGTCTATCTGTCTGTTTGATTGCCTCTTCGTTTATCTGTCTGTGTTAATGCATCTGTCTTTCTCTTCATTATTATATGTGTGTCTGTCTGCCTCATTTATGATTGTGTGTGTATGTGACTTATCTGTGTCTGCCTGTGTCCCGATCTCTCTCTCTCTCTCTCTCTCTCTCTCTCTCTCTCTCTCATCTCTCTCTCTCTCTCTCTCTCTCTCTCTGTCTCTCTTTCTCTCTCTTTCATTTTGTGTCTCACGTCCGACTGTGTGTCAGATTACCTGTCTCCGCTTGAGTGTCTCAGTGTTTGTCCGGTTTACCGTCTTCAGGTCTGTCTTTCTCTCTGTTTATATACAGCCCCTCCACCAACCCGTTGTTTGATGTTGTTGATGTCGGTTCTTCTCTGTAGTAATGAGTACTGGCTTCACACATAAACGATTAATCAACAAACGTGGCTGCTGGGTTTCATACAGAGATGACCATGTATGGTTGATAAATGTGAATTGTGTACTTTCCAAGAAGGGAACGCACGACCGAACAAAGGAACGAAGGAACGAACAACCTTTATTTTCAAACGGTTAAGAATTGGGCACGCAAGCTCGTCTAACATTCCGCCCCATAAAGGGTGCAGGTAAATTAACTCCAGAACACCATAACCTCACAGGCGAGATCTTTGTTATGTCCTGAATAAATCTTGTTGTTGGATAATATCTATACGTTACACTTACTGACAAATCTAAATCGTTGTAGTCTAAATTTACATTATCTGTAGCACTTTCATAAAGTGTATACACCTTACAAAATGTCATTCAAACTTAATTCACATTTTCTCTATTTATCAAAACGTCTCCGAATGCAATACTCTCATTCAACATTGTCATCTCTCCTTTACTGAAGAATTGGCCATTATATGTGAATCACTTTATTATCTGACTTACACAATACAATAACACAAAGTAATGCAGCTTTACAGAACCCAATTACAGATAACATAGGCCGACTAGGTCTTCGTCAGTAAGCAAAAACATACACAAAACACAACATACAAACACGGAAGAAGAACCATCTGCAAATCTAACCATTAGGGAACACCTGTTTGCTGACGACCAAGCGCTAATAGCAAAATCAAAATCTGAATTACACATATTATCATATTTAGTTATTTTACTACAGACATTTGTGGCTTCCTTATTGACTTCCCCTCGTATTTATTAGCTTGAGTATTTTTTTTTTATTTGGGTGGAGGAGGGGAAAGGGGAGGTATTCTATAATATTCGACTGAGACACTTCACGTTATTGGTTAGGAATGATTCCTTGACTCAATCTGAAACTGTTCGTGTATAATTAATAGCCCCCCCCCCCCCCCCCCCTTGCCTCTGTTCTGTCCTTTCTAATCACGTTCTCTCTGAGCCGGACATTTTATATATGGACACTCCTTCTGTTGAAACGACAGTTAGAAAACGTTGCACAGAAAAAGACGTTTCAATCCAACAAGGGAAGCAAATCGAATAGATTTAAAGAACAGCAAGGAGGATAATCATAGTTTCTTAGTCCTATAACATAAACGATGAGTTTTTAATATCAGGAATAACTTTATACATAAGTCTTGCAACGTTTCTTGGAAGTTATGGAGATATTGCCAAACTGACACGGTAATGTGGAATTAATTTAACTGACTTATATTAACCATTAAGTGAATTTGAGTCATAAGTAATATCTTACAGATAACTTTTTACGCACCGAATGAAACAACTAAATTATTTTCTGCTTAACCCTAACTAAGGAGAATCTGTACATGTTCAATTTTTAGCAGGTCCAGACACGTGGACTTTAATTAATATGAGTAACATTCAAATACCGCTTTCCCTGGTCAAGGGGTTACATGACTTTCTCCGTAACCCAGTATACTCTCGTCAGTATCCTGAAGTGCGTGAGAATGGTTAGTGGTTCTCTCCACGTCGGTAACTTACGGGGTTTGTGAGCCGGTCGCTCAAAAAGCAATAGCAAACTACTTAGCGTAATATTGCCAAGAAATCAACAATCAGCTGAAAGAAGCTGATGTTGACATCGATCTCCTGTAAGGGATATGCGGAAATACATGTCCAGACAATCCTAGTTACGATTATTGCATAATACGTGGAGTGGACTGCAATAATTGTACACGTTGTTTGTAACTCCATTGCTCATATTCCATTCAATCATATCCACAATGTACGCAGACTATTGTGTGCGTTGACATACCGTGACATTTCAATGTGTAAGTCGATCTGATCAAATATGATTCAAATAGCGCTTTCCAATCACACAGCAAATTTACTCCAACAGTATGTGCGAGCGCAGAGAGTATGGCATTGAGGCACGCATCACGTTAGTGTTCTTCTTTGATGAGAATGTGAATTTATGATAGTATGTATGTGTTTGGTTTCTTCTATCAAAAGCTCCTTTAATGTTCTCAACAAACAAACACCATGTACTGTGCACTTGCCTTCTACAAACCAACATTGTCCTTCCCCTGCTTCAAGTTGTATTTTCTTATTGTCTCTGTGCACGATGATTCAAAGCAAAATCTTCGTAGTGTGACACATTATGCTAAAAGCTCGACGTTGATGACATTCCAACGCTCCTGGTGCCTTATGCATTTCAATAAATACAGACTGACATAATTCAGGTGGTATGTCCCCAGTATCATATATTGTATTCAGCAGTCTGGTGATATAAACATTGTGCATACTGCTGTCAGTTGGGAGGAGACCATACCATAATCTTCAACCAGCCAGGAAAGAGTGCACACAGACGTAAACATGGTCGGTGTATGAAATGCCCAACTGTAACGACTCTTTCAATTATCAAAACCAAAGAAATAAAAACGAGGCAATTATGTCGACCCCTTAAAAGACATAACTCTCTTAAAGGCTGCAATGTAGACCAAGCAGCCTAGATCAAATTGTAGTCATCTGGACTAGATCTGACCACGGCGATAACCAGAGGCCTGCCTAGTTACTCCAGAAGAAATGTCGCACAAATATATCTGGAACAAGACAAGCTGCAGAAGCGTTCAGATCAACAAAGCGTTGCATTATCTGCTCGTCTCTTGAGGTTTCTATAATAGACCAGTTGCCGTCCTAGGCTTAGGGCATGACCCTCCGTGCCATGACATTTAGTCTTTACATTGCAATTCCCCGCACTAAGATTAGGCTTGCACACTGACAATGGTGTTCCTTCGTCCGAAACCGTTGGTTCAATGTGGCTTCTCGGGTTTGGTTAGCAGCGCCCAACAATCTTCATAACAAAAGCAGGTAGTACCCTCAACTGGCATAGGTAGCTTAGTAATATCTGACTAAGACCTGACTAAAACACTCAAGCATCTAGTAACACAAGATATATTGTTTTAGCCGCATTGGCGCATTTACTGGCACTCTTTCCAGAGGCCATGCGTTCGAATTCGCATAGAGAAGGGTTTGAAAACATTTCCTGAGATGGGCAGACCCAGCCTAAAACCTGCAGAAGGAGATGCCCTGTGAATTAATATGTATTATGGAGATCAGCGTGGCCGAATGAATAATACAGCTCGCCTTTAAACGTACTCTTTACTGATGCCTAGGTTTAACTATTACACCGGTCACCTGGACTAAAATGTCGACTGCTCGTCATTGATTTGGGGACGTAAATTGCAAGTACCTCAGACGTTGGTGTGAGTTCGCCTCATGACAAGGGAACTGGTAATAAGGAAAACTAATCCACACACCAATATTAGTTCAGTGGACTAGAAGTAGTAACTCGTGTGTGGACTACGTTGAGTTCAAAGCAAGCCAAGGCTAGTGAGAAAATTGCATGACATACAAACACGCATTGTGTCCAGTGCTGGTGTTTCTGGGAATGAACAGATAGCACGTTGCCCTGCAAGCATATCACAGTGATTTAATTCAGAGATCATGTGTTGCTGTCCGTGATATGCCTGTACATTAGCGTTTGGTGATTTCCTCAATGGGTAAACTCTATTGCACATGTCCTGGTCATCTGAATACATAATAACGTCATCCAGTATGTGTGTTGTGATATGTCGGCCTCAAAACGTCATATGTTATTTATACCTGCCCTGTATGCACGTTACGCAGTTCGTCGCCGAATGACAGATAAGTTGTCATATTGACATCGTTACGTGACTGCAGTGAAATCTAGGGTCTTCCATTAAAAAGTCAAAGTGGACAATGTAACTGCATCTGTTGCCTGAAGATATCATAGCATGGACTTCAGTTTTTTTCACTTTATTTTATATGTGATAATCAGTATCTTGTATCTTCATGCTATGTATTATAACAGCCATCTTAATGCTGTGTTATAACCAGTGCCTTCATATGTTGTAACCACTATCTTCATTTCTAAAATTTAAAATGTTAAAATTTTGCAAAACATAAGCAAGGCAATGTCAACATTAAATAAAATGTGAGACGGCATATGTTTTTTTTTTTTTAAATGTTGCATATCCCTTACAGGACGTTGCAGTCAACACCAGCATTTTTCATATGTTACAATAAATATAATATCTCATCTTATTATTATTAAGTTGCATGTTTTATTATTAAGTTACACAGGACGTAACAGTCAACCCCAGAATTTTCGCTGTTCGTGATTCCTGAGCAAATGTTACGTTCAGTAGTTTGCCATTGCTTTCTGAACGCCGGCTCCTATACCTTTTTAAAAAAAAAACTAGCACCGCTGCGTTTCGAACCCGGGTGTACGGGATCACAAACCGCGTTCGCAAGCCCTTAGCCATAAAGACCGGTAATCTCATCTACAGGTGTTATAATAGTCTGCACAACATGATGGCTACATCAATTTATACACAGTCTCTGCATCGTGACGTCACGATAGTCTTCATTGCTGCCAGGCCGGGTTTGCAGTTGATAACAGTCTAGTCCACATTTTGCGAGTATTTATATCACCAGCTGTGATCAGTCATCAGATCTACATATTTCAACGTATCGGGTCTCTCAATACTTACCCCTGTCATATAAATGATATAAAGATCTGCTGTCCCAATCTGGTTATTTCAAGCGCCACAAACCTCACACGTTTAACACCACCTTGAGGTCGGCACAGCCTTATGGACAAAAGCGTTCACTCTAAAACTTCCGGTGTACTGATACCGAGTTAACGGGTTCAGCCAGTACACCGGTGAGTTGATCTAAAATGTGGACTTGACGGCTTTGACCTCTAAATTACAAGTACCCCAGAAGTGCCGGATCCGTGGCGATGGTATTACGCGGGCAGTTCGTAATCTGGCATACCGCGTTCGAAACACAGCTGTGTTGGTTTGTATGAAATGGTATGGGTGCCGTTCGTTCAGAAAGCAATGACAAACTATTGAGCGTAAACTTGCACAAGATTCACGAACAACCAAAAGATGCCGGGGTTGACTGCTACGTTCGTATAGGATATGCAACTAACAACCATAGAAGTCGGAGTGGGTTCACCTGATGGCGAGGGACACTGGTAATAGGGAAAGCTAATCTACAAGCAAAAAGATGTTCAGTACACTAGAAGTAGTAGTACGTGTATGAACTATGCATGAGTTTAAACCACCACCACATGTATAGATGCGTAACCTGTCTCTTCTTACATCGGACATATAGATGGATCTGATGCTTGTATGACTGTGAGGTTGTGTGATTGTGAGATTGTGAGACTGTGTGGTTGTGAGGTTGGAGATTGTGTGATTGTGTGATTATGATTGTGAGGCCGTGAGATGGTGTGATTGTGATTTTGTGAGGTTGTGAGATGGTATTATCTTCGTGATGTGGCATATAATGCACTATGTTCGATGTTGATGACATTCCAACTCTCCTGATGTCTTAAGGATTACAATAAATAAAGATTTACATAATTCATGAGGAAGGTATCATGTATCATTTATTGTAATGAGCGGTCTGGGGATACATGTCATCTGCATATTGCATGCAGAGAGTTGAGTGAACACTAGTGCCAGGTTAATAAAACTGCCAACATTTCATACTCGGCTTGCAATTATGTTGATACAGACAAGGTCGATTGTCTCAAGTCCATCCTACAGCTCATCCCATGTGTTTATTGTCAACAATATAACATGACACAAAGTAGTGCAGCTTTACATAACAGCATTACCACATATACAAGACGTTGCGGCGATTAGCCTTCATCAGCAAACAAACACATTCACAACACACAGCATATAGTCAAGGAGATATCCTATGACTGCATCAAAAGGTGACGACAGGACGAGAAGAATAAACAGATGAAAATTTGAAAGCAATGAAAAGAAAATGAAAATTGGAAAAAATGTTCATACTTACTTCACAATTCCCGGGTGTGTATAACCGCAAGTAATACGAATATCTTCTTCTTATACCCAACTGAGGAAATGTGATGTAGGATGATGACGGGGTGGCGGATGTAACGGTTCAGTGAGCACACTGGAAGATAGGGGGGGGGGGGGGCTGGGGCAGGAAGGTAGGGCGGCATCCTGTGATGGTAGTCCGAGAATGTTATCTGAGCAATCCCAGTGGATGTACTAACAAAGCATGAGTTGGTGCCAGAGGACACATATTGAAGAGCAATGGAGTGTGAACCCAAGTATTATGGTGATACTAACTAAACTCGCATTATGTGCTTCTGTATTTTATTGTGGCGAGTCCTAAAGTCTGTGTGACCTGATACGGGTCAGCGCACATACATACATCTATACCACTACAATACAGTAGTGTACATGGATATGTGCAAGGAATATATGAGAAGAGAGAGAGAGAGAGAGAGAGAGAGGGAGAGGGAGAGGGAAAGAGAGAGAGAGAGAGGGAGAGGGAGATAGAGAGAGAGAGAGAGAGAGAGAGAGAGAGAGAGAGAGGGAGAGAGAGAGAGAGAGAGAGAGAGAGAGAGAGAGAGAGAGAGAGAGAGAGAGAGAGAGAGTATCCCTATGACCCAACATTTCGCGGAGTCTGTCACCTCTGAGTCTACTTTCGTGAGATGGCGAAACATGACCGTTTATCGGCATGGCACATGATGTATGGATGATATAAGCACTGACCAGTCTGAAATGGTTCGATCCTCACAATGTTGCATATATAAAACATCTTATATCATATTGTTACATCCTGCTGCAGCCGCTGCTTTTTCTTTTGTTTCTTAGACAAAAGTATTGTATCCTGTATAATAGGAAATCATGATATCAAGGGACATATACTCGATGTTTTAACAGACAAGGGAGAAAAGTGAATTCATTTATTGAAGTATATAAATGACGACAATGTAATGAAAACTGTTAATTTGAAGATATCATAGTATGATTTCTAATTAAGGAAACAACAAGTCAATTGAACAGTTATAGATAAATTTAAGTTATTGCATTGTCTTAGGTTTCTAGTCTGTGATCTGAAATGGTAAATAATATCTCAAAATAAGTGTAGTCTATTTACGGAATACATATCTAGTGTACTGTCCATTTAGTTACATGTTTTGCTTTAGATTCATATATATCATTTTTGGCTGGCACATGTACATGTGCCACAAAATATAAAGAATTTACAACAACAGGAGTCAGTTTGTGTAATCATCGGCAGGAAGTTCAAGCTGAAACAAGCCATTGTGGTTGTCTATAAAAAAAAACAGCAACAACACAATATCAAATTATATCGTGGAGATATATTAATGGCTCGAAGAAACGCATGCTACCGAAGTCCATCTATAATGCCCATTTGGTTGCACGCCATTAGCTGATGTTTGCTTTAGCGCTGCAGATGTTTCCTCCTAGTAAAGGCCAGGCAACCAGTTGGAATAACAACACTATCGTCACCATAGCTTTCAGTTAGTCCATGGGTATCCCACACAGGTGAGAAATTCGACGGTGTTTGAGATATTCAACTGCACTGACTCTCCGTCCCCATAGCTTTCAGTTAGTCTAGGGGTAGCCCACATAGACGAGAAATTCGACGCTGTTAGAGATGTTGAACTCCGTATCCATGGATTTAACATGTGTCACCGTCCTAGATACCTAGGGGAATGAAACTCGGGCTCATACAGGCAACAAACTCCGTGCAGATACAATCTAACATCATTTATTTATATTATGTTACAGTAAGCTGGCGAAGAAAGGTTTTCGCAAGCCAGCAACCCTCAAGTTGCGTATCACAGGAGTTTACAATAAAGCAATAATACATGATTATTACAACAACTCTTCAGTTATCTAACGTATGCATAAGACCCCTAAATTAACTTGGGTTTTAAGCTATCAAGTCCCCCTTAAGGTAAGCCCTGTTGCTTCTTCGATGTCCAGTCCGTGTCTGCCTTTCCACACGTGTCGCAATCCGACACGGGTGGTAACTCTCTCCGAGTTTCTCGTGGACCCCGCAATCGGCGGGCTCCATCGGTGTCCGCGGGGCTGTGGACACGCTGACCGGTCCTTCGAGAAGGCTCTGGATTATTCGAGCCTTCGAGTGACTCGGTTCTTTCCCTTTAGCTGGAGTTCTATCCCTTCTCCCCTCTCTATTATTTTTATGTTGATACCGCCCTTATGTGAGACTGTGACAACATGTGTTACCTGATTGTTCTTTCATACACGGGAATTTGTTAAGAAGACCTCCCGTGATAAAACATATCCTGGTCTTAGCTCTTACTTGGTCCGTTCATCACTGTCCGCTGTATGATGTTTATGGGGGTTAAAGAAAAATCCTCACATGATGGTATCTTTGCACGTTTCGTACATATCTTCTCCATGAACATCTGTCGGGTGATATATCCCATCTGGATACTGCTGTCAGTTGAGGGAAAACCAGTGTCAGGTCAATAGTGTTGTCCCCATCTCCTATTGGGCGTGCAATTCTCGTAACACAGTGACTGTTAATGCAGACAAGGTTGATGATTTAAAGTCCCTCCTAAAGCTCCTTCCGTTTGTTTGATGGAAATCACATTTCCCTTGATCTGCCTTTAGTATTGAAATCCCATTGACAATGACATGTTGCCCGTGACCCAAAATCTTACCGAGGCACTGCCATCTCTGTGAATCTATGTTCACATTGCAGTCATAAGTACTGACCAACATAAAAGGGTTCGATCATTGTAATGTGTTATAGTTTAAAAATAGAAACAATTATGCTTTTAAATGATAGTATCAAGGGACATAAACAAAATCACTGTTTAATTGAACAAAGGAGACAAAGAAAGTAATTGTGTTTGAGTATATAAATAAAGGCTGCGTAATGAAATTACTTAGTTAATAGATAGCATAGCATGGTTTTAATGAAATCTATAAGCCTTAAATTTAATAGTCACTAAAGTAATTTTAAGTTATCGTAATATCTTAGATTTCCAGAATGTGGCCTCACGTAGTAGATAATATATCGAAAGAAGTGTAGTCTAGCTCGGGATAATATATCTAGTGTAATATCCGATACTTTGTAGTTTTAAGCTTGATGTTCGTGTCTTACATGTTTGGCAGGCACATGTACACGTGCCTCAAAATGATAACAAATTTGGTGGCAGAGATATGTTGATGGGAAGAAGTAATAGATAATACCAATGCCCATCCATAATACACAAGTGGATGTACGGCAGTCACTGATGTCTGTTGTGTATGGTGTTTATAGAGGCTTAGAGAAGAAAAGAGCTGCCTATAAAGGCAACCTTGTATGTTGAGTATGCGTACAACAGAATTAACAACGACATTTTCATGTATAATGTTTTGGATATGTAGGTCTGCCCGTAGATCGTAAACTAGATTGCAACTGTCCTATACAAAAACCAGGTTGTTGTTCGCATAGGACCTTAGATATCTGACTCACACATTATTACACAATGGGCTGCCATGCTACTGTACAATTGTAACGGTACTTTTTTTTAAAAATTCGATCGAAGTAAGGTAGCAGCAACTGACCCCAAAAAAATGCACCATATCACGAACCTGCTGAAGGTAAGTGAAGAAATATGGCCATCACATAATGTAGGTCTGAGTGCACAAAGGAACAGGTCGCCATTGCCAGCATCTTCACGTGTCCTGACAAATGACCTAGCCGTTCATGTCTCTCCACAGATATCTGTTAATGGTTTTCTGTATCAACTCTGTTGATAATATTCCTCCAAGTCACCACTGTCGCAGATCGATTAAATAATATCAACGGACACACGTTGAAGAGAAGCAGGTCTTGGATGGCTCAAGATGAAGACACACACCTTCAGTTGTGTGGAATAGGCAGGGTAGCTTGTGGGGGGGGGGGAACACAGGTTAAAGGTGCTTCCTAACAAAGAAGCATCACACAGACTTAAAGTTGCATTGGCCGAGAATGTGCAGCGGATGTAACATTGGTGTCAGTGTAATGGTTGACAGAAGGCAACTCACAGCCGGACGATGCAGTCATATACATTGATGCCTCTGCAATAGGAGGTACAGAGGAGTGTGGGTTTTGTGTTTGTTTGTTGTTGCAATGACAAGTGGATACTGTTACAAAACGACAGATTAACATATGAAACATCAAGTTAACTTCTTTGGCGATATCCTTATTAATCTCTCCATCCGTCCATGATGTTTTCGCCATTCTTCCATACAGCCATACCCCACACATCTTTACACCGTTCCTCGTCTGTCTATTAATTGCCTATGATTAACTTGTGTATATCAGGATTAGCTCAATATAGCTCTGAAATTCTCTTGTCCCTGTCTCGATTAAGATAAATTGCAGGCACATAGTGTGTCATCTTATTAAATGTCGCTTCGACATTTGCAAGCGGCTGTGACGAAGGGGTAGAGAACGATGTTCACGTTCGTAATCTTTACGGAAACCTGCCTAGTAAATCACAAACGGTACGGTTTTAGTGATTTACTTACAATTGTGTACATCATGTCTTTAATTGCTGTGTACGCTTAGTGTGAACAATCTCAACATGATATGACAATAATCCTCAATTAGGACAGGAAATAGTGCAAACAGACGTGAACATGTCCGGTGTTGGAGATGCCCAACTGTAATGGCTCTCTCAATCACCAAAACCAAAAGAAACAAAAACGAGGCAAGTAAATTATTTCGGCCACGTTAAATGACATAACTTTTGTATGAGCTGCATTGCAAAGACCACATGTTGATCATGTGACCAAGATCTAAGTGCAGTCATATGTCATACGTATGTATATGTTTGTGAGTGTACGTCTGTATGTCTGTGTAAGTGTAGGCACGTAATATTGTGTTGCCATACGTCTGTATGTCTGTGTGAGAGTAGGCACGCAATACTGTGTTGTCGATGCGCGACTACCTCAACATTCGATGATTTTACATGAGCACGAACTCCATAGCTCCAGCGACGACACCCATGAGAATTGGAGAAAATTGCACACATTAACTGAACGACGTAGCTCGGAATCGAACCCACGACCTTTTGAGCGAGAGATAGTCGATGTTACTACTTCGCCACGGAGGGTCACTCTTGGGAGAAAATGAAGAACATATTGAAAATAGAGATAATAGAGAAAATAGAGAACATAGAGAAAATAGAGATAATAGAGAAAATAGAGAACATAGAGATAATAGAGAAAATAGAGATAATAGAGAAAATAGAGATAATAGAGAAAATAGAGAACATAGATATAATAGAGAAAATAGAGATAATAGAGAAAATAGAGATAATAGGGAAAATAGAGATACTATAGAAAAAAATTCAGGCAAATGGGAATATTCTTAAACAAGTGAAGAGGTACAATTATCTTGGAACAATAATAAAATATGATGGGAGATGCCTTAAAGAGTTTATAACAAGTAATCACCGTGGCGAAAGTAACCATTTGCAAGATGGAAAACATACTGACCAATAAAAAAAAGATATCATTTGCAACGAGGACAAGAGTATTGAGTTGCTAGATAGAAACTGTACTTTGTATGGATGTGAAGTGTTGGCAATGAGCAACCAGGCTGGGAAAGATGTGATGGCTGTGGAAATGTGGTTTCTGAGGAAAATGCAAAGAATACAATGGACAGACAGAAAACCAAGTCTTACAAGAAACAAAAGAAGATCGTAAACCGATTAGAGAAATTAGACGTAGACAGTCACTTTTTTTTGGGGGGTCATATTATAAGAAGAAATACATTGGAAAACTTAGTGGCACCTGACAAAATTGAGGGGTAGAGAGCAAACGGAAAGCAGGGCAGTAAATACATGGATGGCTTGGCCACGTGGCATGGTCGAGTCAAGAACGCTGACCTGATCCACGACTCTAGTGATCAATGTGAGATGGCGAAACTATGACCAGCGCACGCTTATCGGCATGGCGCATGATGATGATGACAGAACATATTTAAAAATAAAATAGAATATGGAAAATAGGGAACATATAAGGACAGATAAACACAGTATCACAAGCAATCACATCCACCTATAGCCTATGTAAGAAGAGAGAGTTTACGCACGTGTACACATTGTGATGGTGTTTTATACTGAAGCCTAGTCCATACTTCTAGTGTACTGGACTGATTGTTGTGTGTGGGTTAGCTGTCCTTGTTACCAGTGTCCCTCGCCATGAGAGGAACACACTTCCACTACTGAGGCCCTTCTAATTTGCATCTCCAGTCGATAACGAGAAGTCGACATGTTTAGTGCAACTGACCAGTGTAGGCGTTAAACTTGCTACCTCGGCATCAGCAAACCTGGAGTTTAAGATCGAACTATTGTGTCCATTCAGCCATGCTGATCTCCGTAATGAATTGTGATTCACAGGTCATTTTCTGCTGACGTTTTCAGACCGGGTCTACCCAGCTCAGGACATTATTGTTAAATCCTTTCCTTATGCGAATTTGAACTCATGACCACTGTCAAGGATGTTAGTTACTGTGCCATCGCGGTTTAAACAAAAAAATAAAATACAATTAAAAATATAAAATTAAAAAATAAAATAAAAAATATGCTTTTATTACAAAAAACTTGAGTGGTTGTATTCAAGACTCATTCAGATATGACTATGCTTACCGTATGACAGTTGACGGATACTATCTGCTTTAGTTGTGCCGAATGTTTGGCAGGCGCTCAGCAAACCAGACATCCCACATTGTGCCAACGGCTTCGGTCGAAGGAGCCCCGTTTGGTGGTACAGGTCTTATCCTAGTGCGAGGAATTGCAATCTAACACTAACTGTCATGCAGGCTGAAGCCTTGCACGGCAACTGGTCTAGGATCAAAACTTCGACAAAGGGACACTTAGAGCATATGTTATGCTGATCCGAATAGCTTCTGCAGCTTGTCTTGTTCCAGATACATTGCTGTTACCTTTCCTCAGAATTAAACTAGTCATGCCTCTGGTTATGGCCCTGGTCAGATCTAGTCCAGATGAATACAATTTGATCTAGGCTGCATGATCAACGCGTGGTCTATACATTGCAGACTATAAGAGAGTTATGTCTTTTAACGTGACCGAAATCTTTCACTTGCCTCGTTTTTGTTTCTTCGAGATTTGGTGATTAAGAGATGCATTACAGTTGAGGCATCTCCAACACCGGCCATGTTCACATCTGTGTGCACTCTTTAGTAATGTATAGTCATGCATCTTGTTGGTATGTTCACACTAAGCTTATACCGATAATAAAGCAATAGTAGGCCTATGCTTTACACAATTGTATGAAACTACACAGTATTGTTTGTAGACAACAGCAGGATCTGCACCATTTAGTAGATGCGGCTGTGCACATAGTGACCTACCTTTTTTTACAAAGAAATTGTGTCTTATATATATATATATATATATATATATATATATATATATATATATATATATATAAAATATATAATATATGTCTGTAAGTATGTATGTATGTATGTATGTATGTATGTATGTATGTATGTATGTATGTATGTATGTATGTATGTATGTATGTATGCATGTATGTATTTATGTATGCATGTATGTATGCATGCATGTATGTATGTATGCATGTATGTATGTATGTATGTATGTATGTATGTATGTTTGTATGTATGTATGTATGTATGTATGTATGTATGTATGTATGTATGTATGTATGTATGTATGTATGTTTGTATGTATGTATGTATGTATGTATGTATGTATGTATGTATGTATGTATGTATGTATGTATGTATGTATGTATGTATGTATGTATGTGTCAGAATCTCCAATAAGGCCTTAGAGAGGCTATAATAGGTAACACAAATATAAAAGGGAGACAACAGACAGGAGAGACACCAGCGCTATAAATAGCGTCACACGGAGACACTTTCGTGTCAGACAAGGGGCTAACAGGTACAAGTGAGCAAGGGCTTCCCCAAGCTATTGGGAAGCTTGGCCTTACGAGTAACCGTGACGTGCCCGGTTACTCTAGCTCACAAGCCAGCGTGCTTGGGACTCCATGCACGCAAAACTAACTACTGCACGGAGGAGACAGCGTCCGTGCTTGGCTACACAATGTGTAGCGTAGAGGAGACCCGACTGGAGTCGGTAGAGAGCAGACGTATTCTTGACAAATGCTATAGTTTCTAGGCAATAGTCAAATAGTAGGCTGTAGAGTTTGATTGTGATTAATAGCATCATTTCTCACCACTTCATTGCATTCATGTTGTATATTGTAAATGAAGCATAACGCTCGCTGAGCCATTAAATTGTTAGCTCTAAATAAATTGCATTCCTTTTGCAAATGTCACGAGTTGTTATTTCGTGCGGTGCAAAGTAGGGGAGTCCTGAGAAACCCTGTAGCAAGCAAGTCGCTGACAGGCAGGACCCCGATGGTGTCAGAGACCCAGTGAACCAACGCCTATAGGACCCCGATTGGTGATATGAAACCAACGCCAATAAGCACTGTGGACAGACAACAAGTGAACCAACGCTAGCGGGGGGCGATGGAGTCAGCAACAGTAAACTGACGCCAGTAAGCAATTGGTGTCATAAACACTGAACCGACGCCGCTATCAATTGTATCAGAAAGTTCTGAACCAGCTACAGTCGAATTGCACGATTCAACATCATTGCTGCTGTTAAATATTGAAAAGTATGTAATTTTGTTTGCATATATGCAGAAATGATTTTCCTCTTGTGAAGTATACGATCATACCTATTTGTGGAGCGTGAACCACAATGAAGCCAATGTAAATTATAAAGTGTGAAATTCTACGAAAATTAATTTGAAAGTGTGTTATTATACAGAAATCAATGAAAATGTATACATTCATCAGTGAATATTACCAACTTAACCATCGTGTATACATTTCATTGTGTGTGATACAGCCATCAATGTCATCATTCTACAGATTTAGGAAATAGATTAGCGACTGAAACTGAAGACTAGAACGAAGTTATACAATACTAGTCAGGAAGTGAAGACAAGACGACATCGACTGTCATACGACGAATCATCTCACCTATCATAACAATCATTCAGACGATCATATCATTCATTTACTAACACCATTTATCATTATCTATCACATTTATTTCCATTCATCATTCGCATGAATGATAAAGTTGTATTTACAACATATGCGTGTGTCTAATTTTTGATGCTCTACTAAACAGAAGCATGCTTGTGTCATCAAGTCTATAATTTTGTGAGTGTGGAAGACAGCGGTGGAACATCCCAAGAACCGTATTTTCCAAAGAATTAGATGAGTATATTTTCAGAATATTTTCGTATGCTCTAACTTAATCATGCATCTTCTTTTTCAGTAGAAATGTATATGTACTAACACATTATTACAAATTATTGTGTGAATATTATTGTGATATCATTTTGAACGAACATTACGCCACAAAATAGCGTCACTAAATGACTGTATCCAGGCACGCAAGGAAATGGGCCATACTGGTGAAAAATTAGAGAAATGGGTAGATCAAAAATACAGAGAAGAAACAGAAAGAAAAGCTGCTCTTGACAGGGATGAAAGAGCTTTAGAAAGGCAGCATCAAAAAGAAATGAAAGAGATCTAAGAGGCTACCAAACAGAAACAATTAGAATTAGATCATGCCACCAAAGAAAAGCAGATACAAGTAGACTCAGATACTAAATTAAAGATGAATTTAATGGAGGTAGATTCTAACATACAGATAGCCTCTAGTAAACAAAAGAGCCAAGAAGAACAAAACACATTTAGCAAGTATAAGGGCCTTATCAAACCATACAGTGTAGGGGATTCAATTAGCGCATGGACTGAGAACATAGAATTCCAACTAAGGACGCAGAAAATACCTTTGGATGATTGGGCAATGATCTACATGAGGAACCTCAGTGGGGAGCCGTTAAATGTAATAGAATCCATACCTACAAAGCTAAGGAACAATTATCAGTACATACACGATAGGATAATGCAACACTTCCTTTTAGACGCTACTGGGTACCAAATTCAATTCTCCCAAATTAAGCCAAAAGCAACTGAAACGTTCTTATACTACATCTCTAACGTGCAGAGCACATTTAAAAAGCGGACTAGAGCGGCTAAAGTAGGTAACAACTATGAAAAATTAGAAGAGCTTATGGTAATGGACAAGGTAATATCTACCGTTCCTACCCCTTTTGCGAAGTTTCTACAACAGTCAGATATTGAATCCATTCAACAATTAGAGAAACGGGGTCAGCTTATTTTTCATCGAATAGGGACATATTTAAAGCTACATCACATGATACAGATATTACTGGTTTTGCCAACAAAGTACCTGATAGATCTTACAACCAAAAAGATTACCGTAAGAAGGACAAACCATATCAGAAACCACCTAGATGTAACTATTGTAGTCTTTTTCATCCGACTTACTCTATGTGTGATAAAAACCCGGCATATCCGTCACACTTAGAAGCAGTGTTAAAGAAGCAAGAAAGCAGAAGATCATCGTTTAAACGTGCTGTTAAATGTTATTTTTGTTCAAGTTATGCCCACTATAGCAATAGATGTATTGGTAGACAACGAATGAAGGCAAATAATGCAGCACTCATCGATACATCATCAGACGATGAGAGTGACATTGATCCGAAACTTGTGAATGTGTTGCCAACGAGTGAATGTGAGAGTGTAGCATTAGTAACAGACATATTAGACTTTAAGAAATGTGACGTATGCCACCAGTTTCATGCGGATGGTAAATTGAAATGTGGACACGTAATACCAGGTTCAAATGAAGATGCTAACGCAGCAAGTGCCTCCAGAGGTAAACTTAAGTTCTACGATGCACTGGTCAATGATCAACCATACCAATGTTTAGTTGATAGCGGGATCACTCTACTGGGTTTAAGGAAAGAGCTTGCTAGACCAGAAGATTATACGGGTGAATTTGTCAAATGCCGTACTTTCTCAGGAACAATTGAGAAATATCCACTGGCAAAAGCGCATATTAATACTCCGTTCCTTACCGGCACATTTACTTGCGCAATCCTGCAAGATCCATGCACGGACCTTATTTTAGGATGCCTAGATTCATTGAAAGAATGTACAGACGACGACATAAGAGCCTGGAAACATACGCACATGGCGGACGCTGTAACAAGGTCAGATACAGAAACAAACTATACTGACTTACAAAATGAAATGCTACAGCTATTAACACCAAATGGTGCAGATACTAACACTACTCGACAGAAATTTATCGAGGAACAAAGCACCGATCAAACAATCGCACCTTATTTTAAATTGTTGGGTGAGCGAGCGAAAGTAACCAAAAATGCATCTTGGTACTTTAGAAAATTTAACGGAATTCTCATGCGTTATTACACAAATAATAACCATGAAATTCAGCAGACGGTGTTACCTGTAACATACAGACAAAATGTGCTGAAAATCGCACATGAGTCACCGTTTGCTGGACATTTAGCCTATGATAAAACGAGAGCCAGAGTTCCATCCATCCATCATGTGCCATGCCGGTAAGCGTGGGCGGTCATGTTCTGCCATCTCACTCGATCACCAGAGTCGTGGATCAGTTCCGTGTTTCTGTCTCGACCATGCCACAAGGCCAAGCCATCCAGATACTTGTTTCTAGGTCTTCACCTTGGTCTGTTTCCCTCGATCTTACCAGTTGTCACCAAGTTCTCCAAATCATTTCTTCTCATAACATGTCCAAAAAATTGTGACTGTCTACGTCTAATGTCTCTGATCAGTTTACGATCTTCATTTGTTTCTTGAAGGACTTGTTCATTGGTCTTTCTGGCTGTCCATGGTATTCTTTGCATTTTCCTCAGAAACCACATTTCTACAGCCATCAGATGTTTTTCAGCCTGGCTGCTCATTGTCCAAGCGTCACATCCATATAAAAGTACAGGTTCTATGTAGCACCTCAACACTCTTTTTCTCGTTTCAATTGACATCTTTTTATTGGTCAGTATGTTTTTCATCTTGCTAAAGGCTACTTTTGCCATGGCGATTCTTGTTCTAATCTCTTCCAGGCATCTCCCATCAGATGTTATCACTGTTCCGAGATAATTGTACCTATTCACTTGTTGAAGAATATTCCCATTTACTTGTATATTACATTGTGGTATTTCGTTCTTCCTAGTGACGACCATAATCTGTGTCTTTTTACAATTTAATTCTAACCCTTGTTGTTCACTGTGTGTAACAACCGCATCTACTAAATTTTGCAGGTCCTGTTCATTGTCTGCAATTAAGACTGTATCATCTGCATATCTAATGTTATTGATGCATCGTCCCCCAATGTTGATTCCTTCCATATCTTCAATATTTCTGAAAATATTTTCACTGTACAGGGAAAACAGATCTGGAGACATTACACATCCCTGTCTCACACCTCTCTTAATAGGCTGATATTGGCTTACTTTCATTATCAACTCTTATGGCAGCTTGTTGTTTCCAATATATGTTTTTTACAAGTCTAAGGTCTTTCCATCAATTTGTAGATCTTCAAGCATCCTTATCATGTTGACATGTCTCACTTTATCAAAAGCCTTTGTGTAGTCAATAAAGCAAAGGTGTAGATCTTTGTTTACTTCTATAGAACGTTCGATTACGGTTCTCAGTATATACACAGCATTTACTGTACCCTTGCCTTCTACAAACCCACATTGTTCTTCTCCTATTTCAGGTTGTATTTTCCTCCTCACTCTTTGCATGATAATTCTTAGCAAAATCTTCGTGATGTGACTCATTATACTAATTGTTCGATGTTGATCACATTCCAAGGCTCCCGATTTCTTTGGGATTGCAATAAATACAGAGTTACATAACTCCTGAGGTATACTTCCAGTATCATATATTGTATTAAGCAGACTGGTAACTTTATCTATTCCATATTCTTCTAAAGCATTAATCATTTCTGTTGTGACGCTGTCTGAACCGGGGGTCTTGCCAGATTTCATATGGTTAAGCGCATTCTGAACCTCCATCTTTAAAATTGCTGGTCCTTCATTATTATTTTGAACATCATACTGTTCGTCTCTGTTATCGTCATAAAGGTTTTTCACATAATCTGACCATTCATGTAAGATCTGATCTTTTTCTATTATGACTCTTCCATCTTTTGTCTTTAGGCAGCCTGCTGATGTACGTGTTCTTTGATTGGTAAGCTCCTGAATTCTTTTGTGCATTAGTTTCGCATTTTTACTGTTGTGTTGTTTTTCAATTTCTCTGCAATTTTTCTCAAGCCATGTTTCTTTTGCCTCCTTACATAAGGTTCTGACTTTTCTGTGAATTTCTTCATATTTGGCAGGATTATTTTTGTTCTGTCTTCTTGTTTCCATTAGTTGCAAAATTTCTTCAGTCATCCATGTCTTACGGCCCACTTTCTTTACTTTTGGAATAGTTTTTTCTGCTGCACAACTGATTGAATTCTTCAGCATTTCCCATTGATCATCTACATCTTGAAATAGGATCTCTAGATCAGACAATAAATCAAATTTGTTCTTTACTTCTATGTTAAAATTATCTTGTATTTCTTTGTCAGTTTTCAATTTGCACAAGTCATATTTAGGGTTTCCTGCTGTATACTTGACTTTCTTTAACTTAACCCTCAATGTGCCAGTAATTAATCTGTGATCACTGTAACAGTCTGCATTTGGAACTGTTTTTACAACTGTTAACGCATTTCGAAACCTTTTGCTAATCAGGATGTAATCTATCTGGTTTTTAATCCTGCTGTCTGGACTCCTCCATGTCCATAATCTTCTAGGATGTTGTTTAAACCAGGTGTTTCCTACCACCATTTCTTGTTCTTTTGCCCATTCTACAAGTCTGTAACCTCTTTCATTTCTCTCTCCCAAACCATGGTTGCCTACACTGCATCCATCGCTTTGCTTTCCTATTTTTGCGTTGAAATCACCCATTATGATATTTATTTCTGATTTTTTACAGTTCTTCAAAGCAGATTCAATGTCATTATAAAATTCCTCTATGCTTTCTTCACTGCTTTCACTTGTTGGGGCATATACTTGAATGACATTTATTTTAAAAGGTCTTCCGTTTAATTTTACTAATATAACTCTGTCTGACACAGCCCAGTATCCTTTGACAGAATTTGATGTTTGCTTATCTAACATAATGGCTACACCTCTTTGCTGTTCTTCTCCCCCAGAGTAAATAATCTTACAATCCTCTCCTGTCCTTATCCCTGCTCCTCTCCATCTCGTTTCCGATATTCCTAATATGTTAATCTTCTCTCTCTCCATTTCTTTTTTGATGTCTTCTAACTTTCCATCTGCATTCATTGTTCTAACATTCCAAGTACCTATTTTCAATGATATTAATCTTTTGCACCTAGTAGCCTGTTGACGGTCTGGAGTCACCTGGTGCGCATGACTATCCCTACCGGGCGAGGCTGCTCCTATGGATCACCCATTTACGCCGTTTCTCTGATTATCGATAAGTGAACACAACATGATTTTCTTGGCATCTGTAAAGAAGGTAGTCTGCCATTGCTTTCCTTCCCAGCAGTGACCATACTGGTCATTGACCGTAGCCATTGTCTCCTCAAAAAAGAGATCCTCTGCCTACCGTCGTGAAGGTGGAGACCATAACCTACAACTATCTGTCGGCTGCTCTCCATCTTCATCCACCACCTGCACCCATGGTGTCACGTAACCCTGATCGGGGGGCTAAACGGGTACTCCACCTTGCCCAAGGGTGTCCCGTAGGCTAGCGGAGGGAAGGAGGCGCCTTACTTCTCCTTTGATAGGGGATACCCCTACCCCGCTACCCCAGAGTTATGTCACACTTTTACTGGCCTAAATTCTGTTCCGACATAAAATCTTTTTGTCGTTCTTGTACTATTTGTCAACATCTTGTACGAAAGGGAAAGCATGTGACGGCCGAAGTTCAACGGTCATTATTAGCATCTAGACCATTTGAGTGTGTAGCGGTCGATATTGTTGGTCCCCTTAATCAGGTGTCAAGCAAAGGAAACCGATATATACTCACTCTCGTGGACCTATGCACCAGGTGGATCGAAGCTATTCCACTAAAATACATCACCTCCAAAGATGTGGCAAATGTATTTTTGCACATATTTTCTCGCTTTGGCTTCCCACGATCTATCTTATCAGATCGGTGAACGCAGTTTATTTCGGCTGCTACGCAAGCCTTAACAAAATTGTTAGGAGTAGAGCAGCATTTCTGTACCCCGTACCACCCAATGAGCAACGGGATCATAGAGAAAATTAACGGGGATCTCAAACACATGCTGGCTAAAGTAACAGCGGAGAACCCATCTGATTGGGACACGCTATGCCAGCAGTGCTATTGGCCCATAGAGAAATTCCAGCACTCGAGTACGGGTTTCTCACCTTTTGAGCTAGTTTATGGGGCGAACCCTCGAGGACCCCTAACCATCTACCATCAGCTAATCACTAGCTTACCAGACAATCCAACAGCAAGTAACAGCGTATGAGATGGTAACGGAGACACGCGATAGGATAATGAAAGCGTGTGTAATAGCCAAGGCATCTTTGGAGAGGAAAGGACAGATGTACCGCGACTATGCAAATAAAGGTGCTAAAACTATTCACCTTGAACCAAACCAGAAGGTTTTGCTTCTACTACCTGATAAACGTAATTTGTTACTAACATCTTGGCAAGGGCCATTCAACGTTGAACGGAAAATATCAGATGGGGATTATGAAATATCGATAAAAGGACACTTAAAGATATTTCATATCAACATGCTGAAACCATACTTTTCACGACAAGAACAACAGACAGACGAACACAATGCACCAACACCAAGTAATGAGACGACAGACGTACACAACACAACTTCACTAGATAGGGCGACACACGACAGCGCACAACGCAAACACACTTAGCCAGGTAACAGCACACACAGCTAGTACCACAACAGTATTGAACGAGACAGACGAAGACGAGATGGAACTACCAGTCCCTACTGTAGACACGACTGCGACCATTGACAGCATAAAGATAGAAACTAAACTTACAGATGACCAACGACGACAAATAATAGAACTAGTGACGGAATACAGAGACATTTTCTCCGACATCTCAGGAAAGACAGACAGGATAGAACATTCTATTATTCTGACTGACAACACACCAATTAAGTGTAGACCTTATTCTATCCCTTTAAACTATAAGTCGAACCTCGACAAATAAATACTATCTCTTGAGTCGAGCGGAATTATTCAGAAATCTCAGTCAGAGTATTCTTTCCCTATTGTCCATGACGCCAAAAAAGACTCTTCTATTCGACTGTGCGTCGATTATCGCCGTTTAAACAAAATAACCAAAATTGACGCTGAACCAAATCCATCATGCGAGGATTTGATCTTGGACATGTCCACATCCCGCATATTTAGCAAGATTGACCTCACGAAAGGTTATTGGAAAGTCCCGATGAAAGTAAATTCGATTCATCTTACAGCTTTCTCCACTCCTTTAGGCCTCTATGAGTGTCGCTTTCTTCCTTTTGGCTTTCGTAACGCTCCAGCAACTTTCGTCCGTCTTACTAGGGATCTTCTCCATGGGATGACTAATATTTCTACTTATATAGACGACATATGTATCCATACGGAAGACTGGACAACACACATACTGAAACTGCGACAAGTCTTCGACAGGTTGCGAGTATTCGGGCTTACAGCGAAGCCGACCAAAGTAGAGTTGGGCATGGAACAAATTGACTTCCTAGGTCATACCATCTGCAGGGGCCAATTAAAAACAGATGAACAGAATCGTCACCAAGATTCTGAATTTGACAATGCCAACGACCAAGAAACAGGTCCGAAGTTTACTGGGCTTGGTAAACTACTATAGTAAATTTATTCCAAATCTGGCGGAAATCACCAGTGTTTTTTCTAACATCTTAAAAGCTTCGGCTAAATTATCTGTAAAAGATGCAAGATTAATTAGCGCTTTATCAAAACTGAAATACCTTTGCAGCGTTCCACCTATCCTTCGTATGCCTAATCCAAAACTTACCTAATTTTACGCACAGACGCGAGTGCCATCTCCATATCTGGGATACTAGGACAGTTCTACGAAGGGAAGTTCCACCCAATAATGTACGTAAGTCGGAAAATTACCCCTGCTGAAGGTAGATACTCAGCATCAGAATTGGAGGGCCTCAGTTTGATCTATTGCGTCAAGAAATTTCATAGATTTTTGGCAGGAGCACAGTTTGTCATCGAAACCAATAATTCTTCACTGTCTGTGATGCAGTCTGGGATTCCCCACAATAATAGACTTTACAGGTGGGCTTTGATTCTCCAAAATTACACATTTACCATCCACACTTAAAGGGAAGATTAAATACTGTTGCAGACATTTTGAGTCGACCGTCAACCATTCCAATACCTGATTTGCATGAAGGGATCGACCACAGATTCACCAGAAACAGTGACACTGTAAATGTTATATAACTCAGTGCCGTGTGTGGTGATTAAGATACATTGGAAGTGCGTTATCATCGTCAAACATGTAAACTATGTGAAATTAACAGTGCTATGAAAAGTGTAATGGAACAGACGCAGGAAGTCACACTGCGCTGACACACAAATAAGCTACATTAACGATGAAGTGTTAGCTATGAACCTACATAAGTTAGTAGGCAACTATATTTATACACTATCCATGAAGGAGAGCATAGAAGACTTTGCCGAAATGAACTATGTTATATAAGTCTACAAAGAACATTGCTCCATCTTCACATCGGAAAGGAGGACTTCGATTAGTGTAATTAGATATAGAAATGTAACTGTGATATATATATATATATATATATATATATATATATATATATATATATATATATATATATATATATATATATATATATATATATATATATATATATATATATATATATATATATATATATTAATTTTATTAACAGTACACATAACGTCATTTTTTTCTATGAATAATTAATTGCAATGCATGTATAACTTTATTTATGTCATGTGTAAGTTAGAAATCACCATCATTTAGTTAATAAACCATTTAAGGTAACATCGATAATAGAAATACAATTGTTAGATATTACATTAGCTTATCACCGCATAATCATAATCATTTATAAATTCATTTATCCAAAATATCATTTCCAAACTAACCCAACCATTTAGGACTTATTTACAAATAACACTTTAAGGTAGTTAACCCAATTCTCTTAAATGAAATTATTTAGTTAGATTATTTCCCTTGGGATAATTTAGGACAGCACACGAAATCATATTAGTTACTATTACAGGATCGGTAACAAACCATCCTCATAACCGTGTATATTTTGTATAGACATGACACGTGCAAACAAAACGCACAGTCATTTGGCGTGAATACTGTTATAATTCAGCCAATCATTTATTGTATATATATATATAATGTTCATGTATTTGATGCTATGAAATATATTTTAATGACGACTGAATGGCTGAGCAAAAGAATAGTACGATAGCGAGTGAAAGATGTATGAGAGAAGTATGAATGATAGAAGAGATTGTAAAAATTAGTAAACATCGAAAGAAAGTGAGTGAGAAATAAAGGTAGCGGCAAATTGTTTTTGTCACCGCTGGAAACGTCTTATCTTGACTTCTCTGTGTCAAATGTGTAACCAATGTGTTGTCAAGTTTGTATGTGTGTTACTGCTATACTTTAATAGATTAGATAGGGAACGTACTTTGAGCTTTTTAAAGCGGAGTTGTGGTCATGAATAAGAATAACAAACATTTGTAACCACAATAAACCGATTTACAGCGCTCGAAGTAATACACACATTTAATACACTAACGCATACACAGGTTAGCAGGTTAAGTACATTGTAGTTTATTAGTAAACACGCAAACAAACAGGAAAACAAACACATAAAACGTTGCACACACTAATTGTTTCAAAGAACAACAACTTAAAATCAGGGGACACAATAACTTCTTAAATAACCTTAATGTAACATTGAAAATAGCTTTTCACAAGCGGAAGCGAGAAGGTGAAAAGTAGAACTGTGTGTATATGAGTTGGAGGGGATATTAATGGAACATGAACAATTATGTTCATGTGTTGCACTCATAACAGAGTCAACTTGTATGTGGGTTGTCATTTCGGGCAATTTGAGGACAGGTCGAGACAGAAAGTCAACGGGTGAAACTCAAAGACATAGGGTCAAACGAGGGAAGCCAGGACAGAAGTCATA